>PVLA01004306.1:167842-181428 GCA_004027455.1 Hydrochoerus hydrochaeris | reverse complement strand
CAGGGTGGTGGCCTGAGAGGGGCTGTCAACTGATTGCCACCACTGCCTCCTGGGACCTCTGCAGCTCAGGCTTGGCAGAAGGGAAAGTTCGAAGCTGGGGGAAGCCGGGCGTGGTGGCGCACTCCTGTAATCCCAGCATTCTGGAGGCTGAGGCAGGAGGATCCTTGCAAGTTTGAGACCAGCCTGGGCTACAAAGTGAGCTCAAGACCAGCCTAACTACATAGTGAGACCTTGTCTCAAAAAAACTAAAAAAAAAAATGCAACCACTTGCAATGATCCTCCTGCCTCAGCCTCCCAAATGCTGGGATTATAGGGGTGTGCCACCACTCAGATACGTTAACTATCTTTTTTATATACATATATATGTATATACACATATATACATACACATAGTGTTGTTTGTTTCAGCTTCTCACACTAGTGAGACATGATGTTTACATGTGTCTGATTTATTTCACTTATGAATATTACCTCAAGTTGCATCCATTTAACTATAAAAGTATCCAGTTTATCCTCCTTCATGGCTGAGTAGTACTCCATTTTATAAAAGTACCACATCTTGTTTATCCATTTCTCAGTGGATGGGCATTTAGGTTGTTTCCAAGATTTGGCTATTTCAAATTGTGCTGCTATGAACATGGGTGCACATATATCACTATGACACAATGTTTTTAATTCTTCTAGGAAGATACCCAGAAGGGAAATAGCTGGGTCAAATGGAACCTACAATCCTCATTTTTTGAGGAATCTCACATTGATTTCCACAGTGGTTACCTCAATCTATACTCCCAACAATAGTGGAGAAGGGTTTCTTTTTCCCCACAGCCCCTCCAGCATCTGTTATTAATTGATTTCTTGATAATAACCATTCTTTCCAGGGTGAGGTGAAATCTCAATGTTGTTTTAATTTGCATCTCACAAATGACCAGTGATGCTGAACATTTTTTTCATATATTTATTTGCTGTTTGTATTTCTTCATTTGACAAGTATGTATTTATCTCAGATGCCCAATTTTGGACTGGGTCTTTAAATCTGAGATGACTGCTTTTTCTGAATTCTTTATATGTTCTCCACAGTAACCCTTTGTCTAAGTATAGCTGGCAAACATTTTCTCCCACACTGTGGGTTGTCTCTTCACTCTGTTGGTGGTTTCTCCTGCTGTGCAAAAGCTTTTCAGTAGGGTGAGATCCCAGTTGTTAATTCTTTGTGATAGTTCCTGTGCAGTTGGAGTTTTGTTCATAAAGTCTTTGCCTACACCAATGTTTTCAAGAGTTTTACCTGCTCTATCTTCCAGCAGATTTAATGTTGCTGTTTTAATATTAAGATCTTTGATCTATTCTGATTTTAGCTTAGTGCATGGTGAAAGATATGGGTTCAGTTTTAATCTTCAGCATGTGTAGAGCAAGTTTTTCTAGCACCATTGATTAAAGAGGCTATCTTTCTTCCAGTGAATGTGTTCGGCACCTTTGTCAAAGATAAGGTGGCTAGGGCCAGGGATTTAGCTCAGTGGCTTAAGCACCTGCCTGGCAAGTGCAAAGTCGTGAGTTCAATCCCCAGTACAAAATAATAATAGTAATAATAATAATAATAAGGTGGCTGAGTGTGTTTGGAGTTGTTTCTGCACCTTCTAATCTATTCCATTGATCTTTGAGCCTGCTGTTTTTGTTGTTGTTGTTGTTGTAGGGATTTTTGTTTTGTTTTGTTTTGTTTGCCAGTATCACAATGTTTTTTTTGGGGGGTGGGGTTTGGTTTGGTTTTGGTTTGGCTTGTTTTGTTTTGGTACCTGGGATCGAACTCACAACCTAACACTCACCAGGCAGGCACTTGTGCCTCTGAGCTATATTCCTGGCCCCAACCACATTGTTTTTATCACAATAAATTTATACTATAATTTCAAGTCAGGGATTGTGAAGCCTTCATCTTGTCTTTGTTGCCCAGCGTTGCCTTTGCTATTCCAGGTCTCTTCTGGTTCCAGGTGAATTTTAGAGTTGTTTCTCTAACTCTGTGAGAGATGCGATTGGATTTTGATTGGTATTGCACTGAATCCCTATAACAGTTTTGGAAGTATGGCCATTTCCTCTATATTGGTTCTTCCTACCCAAAAGCAAGCAGTGTTTTTATTCCAAATCACTTTTCCTCCAAATATATGTTCAAATTGAGACTTACATACCTATAGTTCCCTGGTTCCAGTTTATAGAATTTTTTAAGTGATTAGTGCTCAAAAAAATTCCTATTTCTTTCTATAAATCTTTAGCGTTGGGACCAGAGAGGTCTCTTGGTCCATACTGTGAGGAGGCTGGGCATGAGAAGACCACATCCAGCAGCAAAATCTACATCCTCTACCTGTGTTGCCAGTAAACTGAGCGTTCTTTTGCTCCATTCAGGTAGAAATCATGAAGCAACAAAGTGCAGGTCTGCTAGCAGGGCCGCTGGCCCTCAGCCCTGACTATAGGAGGACTGAGCCCTGATGCCACCACCGCCACCAGGTGATGCTGAGCTCTATCAGTCAACACTGCCAGCTGCTGGTCTCTGCCACTGCCAGCGAATTTCGGCTGACTGCCAGCTGTGTCACTGATCTTCAGCTGCTAGTCTCTGGAGCTCTTCAGGGTTAACAGCCCTCAGTGTTGAATACCTCTTTTTAAGGTGAACACTCTGCCAGTTGTGGTATGCACACCTATAATCCCATCACTCAGGAGGCTGAGGCAGGAGGATTATTATAAATTTGAGGCCAACTTGGACTACATAGTGTGTTCAAGGCCACCCTGGACTACATAGCAAGACTCTGTTTAAAAAAAAAAATAGAGTATGGCACACAGTAGATATTCCACAAATGCCCATTTCTCTCCCACCTCCATTTCCAAGATGGTACCATCAGAGCTTTACTGAGATTCTCATGTGGGTGATCCTCAGCAAATGTTCAATTCCCCAGCCTGTCTGGATCCTTCTGCCTCCTTTCTCCCAAACCACAGTAAGGGTTAGGGAAGCGAAGTAAGTACCGATTTGCCCAAACTCTACAGAATTAGAGAGGGAGGGCCAGTAAGTCGGCATACTGAATCAAGGCCTGAGCTTCCTCGCTTCTGATGGGTGGGGTGGCCTGCCTTTTGGAGATGATAGTGAGCGGTTATGATTGAGCTGCTGCCTTCCAGGCTTCCAGAGACAAGGGGAGATCTAGGAACCAGAGATGGAGCTCAAACCCAGGCTGACAATAAACAAGGAGAGGAAGGCATTTGAGAGACTTAGAGCTGGGAGAAGAGGACCTAATGCATACCCATAATACTGGCCATGGGAGCAAGGAAAAGGAAGGGTATTCCCAGTTACAGGAAAATGGAGAGGAGGACAGACAGAGTGTTTCATGCCCTGAGGCCCTGCTGCCATTGGGGGAGTGTGAGTGAGCCACCATTCCTCACCTCTCTGCCACCCTGGGAACCTCAGATCAGAGGAACCCAGGTGCCCGTCCCCGTCCCCTGCTTCAGCCAGTGCAGGAAGTGCCTGGGACTCAGTAACCAGTTGATTTGGAGGAACACAGGGAAATATCAAGACATAGGAGCAAGGTGCAATCTTAGCCCCCAGCCCACCCAGAACGAGTCCAGGAGACATAGACATAGAAGAAATTAGAAGCCACACACCTGAAATTTCTGAAATGATAGTGACTGAAGTAAAGAAATGTCTTAAGGCTTATACTGTTTGATTAACTTTGTACGTCTATATCTGGTAGTCTGAGCAACTATTTAGAGGCTAACAATGTGCAATATAGTAACCATTATTGATTTCCTACTGTCTTGTTTTTGAAATCTAAGATCATTCTCATTGTTTTATTTTATGGTTTTGCTTCACTTTCTCTTTAAAATTAAAATAAGAAGCAAGATCCAGCAATATGCTGCATACAAGAAATATATTTAATTCAAAAATAAATGCATAGGGGGTCGGAGGTTTTGCTCAGTGGCATCAGTGCCTGCTTGGAAAATGTGAGGTCGTGAGTTTGATCCCCAGCACACACACACACAAAAAAAGCACAGACTAAAGTCAAAGGATGGTAAACAATAATCCATGTAACAGGAACCCTGAAAAAAAGCAGCGGTAGCTTTTCTATGTTCAGACAAAATGAATTTCAAACCAAGGCTAATTCAGAGAGACAAAGAAGGCCATTATATCCTTGTTGTTGTAGTCAGGGGTTGCAAGGAGAGCAATTACATACGGGACACAGAATTCATTTTATTATTTTTATGATGGCCACCCAGAGTTAAATACAAGAAAGTTCAGGAAATCTGTCCACAACTCTAATGATGTAGAAAATCCAACCAAAAGTCTGGATCCCACAACAATGTCCTGCATGAGTCCAGCTGAAAACCTAGAGCCCATGACAATGCCTCCCACAAGTCCAACTGGAGGTCTAGAGCCCATGACAATGACTCGTGCAAGTCTGTTTTATGGATCTGCACTGGGAAGGCCTAAAGGTCAGTGGTGGAAGCCAGAAAGTCTCTGCCGGGGGCGGGGGGTGGGGGGGTGTTGAAGGGTCTGTGCCAGTAGGCTGAGGATTTTGCACTGGAGCCAAGAAGTGACACTCAAATTAAGAACCAGAGACACACAGACATAAAAGAAATTAGAAGCCACACACCTGAAATTTCTGGAATGATAGTGACTGAAAAGTACCACAGCCATCCTCAGCAACAATGAGGTCCTGAGTTCCTCCAAAGATGAGAACAGCCGAGTACATGTCAGGAAGCCAGCATGATAAGCTTTCCCTGGAGATTTTGTTTTGTTTTTGAGATGGGGTCTCGATATGCAGTTCAGGCAGAACTTGAACTCACTTTGTAGTCCAGGATGGCCTCGAACTCAAGGCAATCCTGCAGCCTCAGCCTCCTAAGTGCTGGGATTACAGGTATGCACCACCACACCCAGCCTCTCCTGGAGATAAAATAGCACACATCTTCCCCTCTGGAGCCAGGAAGTGATGCTCGATGTAAGGACCAGAGCTGTCTCAAAGTAAACCACAGCCATCCTCAGTGACAAGGTCCGGAGCTCCTCCAATGATAATGGCCGAATTCGTATCGGGGAAGTCAGCAGGACAAGCCCCTCCAGGAGAACTAATGGCTCCAAGCCATGACCCTTAGGAGAACCCACAATGCCCCACTCTTCCTCTCCATGTCTCCTTTTATGCTGGAAACTTTCCACAGGTGGCCATCTATACTCACTAGCATGTCGATTTGGTTCAGCTGGTGGTGTTGACCACCAGTTTTTAATCCATAACACTTGTAATATGAAGAATCCATGAAGAAGAGATGACAGTCATAAATATATATGTAACAAATACCAATGCACCCAACTATATAAAACAAATATTAGTGGACATGAAAAATCAAATAAGCATTAATACAATTGTATGGGGGGGGTCTCAATACCCCACTGTCACAAATAGATCAGCTAGGCCAGGGATTTAGCTCAGGTACATAAGTGCCTGCCTGGCAAGCATGAGGTCCTGAGTTTGATTCTTGGTACAAAAACAAACAAGCAAAAAAAAAAAAAAAAAAAAAAAAAAAAAAAAAAAAAAAAAAAAAAAAAAAAAAAAAAAAAATCAACTAGACAAAAAAAAAAAAAAATCAACAAAGAAATATCAGAACTGAACCAAGCCAGGCACAGTGGCTCACACCTGTAATCCAGCACTCAAGAGGCTGAAGCAGGAAAACCACTGCAGGTTCGAGACCAGCCTGGGCTACAAAGTGAGCTCAAGTCCAGCCTGAACTGCATAGTGAGACCCTGTCTCAAAAAGACAGAAAAAGAACTGAACCAAACTTTTGAACAAATGGACTTAGTGGATGTCTACAGAGTGTTCCACTTCACAAGATCAGAATATACATTCCTCTCAACTGCACATGGGACATTCTCCAAAATAGACCACACGCGAGCTCACGGAATATGCTTAAGTAAATGCAAAGGAGTTGAAGTTATCCCATGCATCTTATCAGACCATAATGCAATGAAACTGGAAATCACTGGCAAAAGAAACCACAAAAACTTCATAAACACATAGAAATTTAAAACACCCTCCAGAACAACCAATGGGTCACAGATAAAATTAAAGAAGAACTTAGAGCCAGACATGGTAGTGCAGACCTGTAATCCCAGCACTTGAGAGGCTGAGGCAAGAGTATTGCTGTGAGTTCAAGGCCAGCCTGAGCTACCAGTGGGACTCTGCCTCAAAAAAAGAAAGAAAGAAAGAAACCAAAGAAAAAGAGAAAAAAGTCAAAATCAAAAGAAACATAAATATTCGAATTAATTTTTACATCACAATATGCTTAAAATAATAAAACTTGTTTTTTAACTGTATTTTTATAAAACAAAAAGGATGCATGGAGGGCAGCTTTTATTTGTTTTACATTGTTGCAAATCCCCTTCCCATCTGAGAAGACAGCTAAAGGCTCATCCTATCTGCATTCAGCATGTCACCATGTCACATATCACAGAGCTTCTGGAAAACTACACTGGATGCTTGTGAGCCCAAAAAAGGTAAGTAATGTATCAGTGCTATGATGAAAATAGCCTGACTTCTGGAACCCTCCAAAGAGGCCCTGGGCCCCACTTTGAGAACCACTGCACTAAACCAGGGGTTGTCCTGAGACAAGCCAACTGTTGGGTCCACATAGCACCCAGCCAGGCCTGGCACCCACAGCCTTCCAGGGCATGATCTCAGCTCACAGGCCCAGGTAGGTGGCCCCAGCTCAGTGCAAGGCCACTCAGCTCCAGGCTCTGGCCCAGGCTTTTTCTAAGGCAAGGAGCCCAGCTTGGCCTGATCCAGCTGGATGGGAAGTGCCTGGTGGCTAGGGGCTGTCTCTTCTGCTCTGAGAGTACTTGTCCTCCAAACTACCAAAAGCATTTTCCTTGAGGACCAAGCGCTTCTAGGCTCCATTCCAGGGTTCTGGGCAGGGCTCAACCCCTAGACCAGGGCAGCCAGGGCCTCCTGAGAGCAGATGATGCAGAGAAGTGAGTGGTAGAAAATCTCTCCTGAGTGCAAGGAAAGCCCCTCAGGGCCGTTCTTTTGTCCCCACTGTGCTCTCTCTGGCACTCTGTCCCAGGACTGGGGTTGAACCCAGCTACGTCTCCAACCCTTTTCCTGTATTTTTTTTCTGAGACAAGGTATACTAAGTTAGTAAGTTGCCCGGCCTGGGCTTGAAATTTCTTTTTTTTTCAATCAGTACCAGGCATCGAACTCATGATCGCATGCTTGTAAGGCAGGCGCTTATGCCGCTGAGCTAAATCCCCAGGCCTTAGGCTTGAAATTTCAATCCTCCTGCATCAGCAACCCCCCAGAGTATGAGGATAACAGACATGCATTACTAGGCCCGGCTCTGGGCTCAACTCTTGTCTGTATTTTATTGGTTGCATGACCTTGGGAAAGCAACTTAACTTCTCAGAGCCTTAGCGCTATCATTTGGAAATACGACAGCTCACAGAGTTAACAAAGGAGAAAAAGTGCATGAAAGACCTCCTGCCCAGGCCCTCAAACCTAACACATTCTACAAATCACAGCGAAAGGTCTTCTGCTGCCTGCATATCCTCTTCCTGCCTGTTTCTCAGCCTAAGCATGGCCAACACAAAACAGATTAGCAGTCTCTTTTCTTTCTAAGGATAGCTGAGCCAGGCTGGAATTTTCTGCAAGGGTGTCCCTCCTGGACAAAGAAGCATGGGGTGATCTCTTCCGCAGCATCGCTTCCTACAGCAGACAGCAGAGACCACCAGGCTCTTCACCCACTCTGTCCACGTTCTTGGGCACCTTCCCCTCTCTGTCCTCCCTGCTGCACTCCTGGAGATCCTAGGGATGGGCAGCAAACCCTCCGTCTCACACCGTGCTCTTCCTATAATGGCTTCTTTCTTTTTCCATATCACACAGGTCACACAGGCTCGGCTAATGCCCCCTTCACCCAGACGAGGGGGACTGGTGGGCAGCTGGCTCTGGCCAAGGCCCATAAGATGCACAGACCTTGGAGCTGGCAACCCCTTCACCAAGTTTCTCTCTCTTTCTCAGACCACCTCGGGCTCCCTGATACCTGAAAAGCAATCCCATGTTCTCAGCCCTCACAGCCCCCCAAGAACTCACTGAGTACCTAGGGTGAGGAAAAAGGGGGTGACGAGCCCTCTTGGTCACATCCCCACAAGCACTTGACTTGCTCTGCCAACTGTTGACAGCCACTGCCTGCACCTTTAAGAACTGCCAACCCGTGCCAGAGTCTTAACCTCAGCCCCCTCAGCTGAGTTGGATTAAGGGACCATTTCATGCCTTTATGAATCTTTTCTGGCTGCCATCCCTTCCCCCGCACAGAGACAGAGTAACCAGGAGCCCCGACAGGTCTGTGGAGGGTAGCCCTTTTCCCTGGGGAGTCAGTCCTTTGACAGGGGCCTTGTGGCCAGGGAGTGAGCCCGTGGGGGTCTTGGGCTGTCACTGGGACTCCACAGAGCAAGGCAGAATCCTGGGCCATGAAGGACTATTCAGATGCGATTCGCTGCGCAGAGGTGACAGAGTTGAGCAAGGTAAAGGCCACACGGAACCCCTGTCCCAACATCCAGTGTCCTCCGGGGACACACCTGCCCTCAGCTTCCGGTCTTCTGCCTCCCAGACTGAGTTCTGCAACCCTGCTTTCGAGCCCGAGGCAGGAGCACCTTGTCCCGCTTCAGCCCTCCCGCAAGATGCCAGCTACATCGTCCGGGCTCCCTGGCACGGTAACCATCTCAGGGGCCCAGGAACTGAGGACAGTGTGAGGGACATCCAAGGGAAGGGGCGGCTCCCCAAACCCCACCCTGCCTGCCCACAGGCCGGCATCACCGAAGGATGCAACCAGACTGCCACTTCTCTTGGCTCTGTGTCTTCCTGCTCATCCTGCTGCTGTTCCTGCTGCTCGGGCTGCTGGTGGCTGTCATCCTGGCCCGTGAGCACCTGGGGCTGCTGGGGAGGAAAACCTTAGAGAAGACACCATGAGCCACTCTCCCCACGCCCAAGGATCCAACACCACTGACTGCTTCTACCCCGTCCTCCTGTCCCCAGAGTTACAGGCTGCACCCCCCTCTGGAACCACAGAGCACCCATGGTCCACCACCGGCATCACCCCTACCGGCAACGCCACCTCCCCAGCATCTGCCCAGCAGCAGGAGGCAGGCATGAGCCCCCCACACCAGGCCCGTGAGTACTAAGGACACCTCTTCCAGAAAAGTCCTGAGGTAGTGCAGTGGGGACGAAGCCCAGAGAGAGGCACGGTGGAGGAGAAAAGGATAGCTCCTCTTTTGATCTCTGAACTCTCACCCCTATCTCTGCAGCCTGTGGGGGCCTCCTTCCTGGCCCAAGAGGCTTCTTCAGCAGCCCCAACTACCCAGACCCTTACCCGCCCAACGCCCACTGTATGTGGCATATCCAGGTGGCCACAGACCATACAATTCAGCTCAAGATCGAAGCACTCAGCATGGAAAGTGTGGCCTCCTGTCTTTTTGATCGCTTGGAAATCTCCCCAGAGCCTGACGGCCCCCTCCTTAGGTGGGTCCCTCTACCCCAGGGAGACCCCAGACCCTGTCAGGAGGACAGAAGCAGGAAGCTGCAGCAGAAAGCTAGACTGGGCCCCCACTCTGCTACCACCTTGCTGTGTGACCTAGAGAAGTACACATCTCCTCTCTGACCTCAGTTTCCTAATCTGTAAAATAGAACCCCTGCCTATCCTTCCTGTTAACAAGTGCTGTGGGGCTAGATGTGCAGGGGCCAGAAGTCAGAGCCCTCAAGGAGATTAAAGTAGCCTTTCCGATCATATTGACACCACTCCAGGGGTTGAGGAAACAGTTGCAGGTCCAGGCAAGCTCCCCATGGGCTGGCCCTGAGCTCAGACCTCCCTCATCCCTCCCAACCTGGCTTCTTGCAGGGTCTGTGGGAAAGTGCCTCCTCCCACACTCAACACCAACGCCAGCCGCCTCCGAGTCACCTTCGTCTCCGACAGCAGTGTGGAAGCATCTGGTTTCCAAGCCTGGTACCAGGCTGTGGCCCCTGGGCATGGTAAGCAACTTCCCACCATCTCCCCAGATGCCCGCGGCCTGTCTGCTTCCTTCCTCTCAGCACTGATAAAAAGAGTGGAGATTGGGAGGCTTCTGACCCCAAATGCCCGCCCCCAGGGAGCTGTGCCCAGGATGAGTTCCCCTGTGACCAGCTCATCTGTCTGCTGCCTGAATCGGTGTGTGACGGCTTTGCCAACTGTGCAGATGGCAGTGACGAGGCCAACTGCAGTGCCACGCTCTCGGGTAGGGGCCCGCCAGGTGCAGAGAGGGTGTCATCTTCCGGCATTGGATCCAGGTTCTGGCTGGGCTCCCAGTGCAGGTCCAGCCCCAAATCTCAGAGCTCCCACCAGCATTCCCTGCCTGCTCACTCCTTTTGACCCAGAACTTGTTTACCCATAGTCCTGACCAAAACTCCTACCGCCAGCCCCAAGTGGAGGCAGAGGTCCTGGCTACCCATGAGCCCTTCCATCTCTCTCCAGGGTGTGGGGGGAACCTGACCGGGCTTCAGGGCACCTTTTCTACCCCCAACTACCTGCAGCAGTACCCTCAGCAGCAGGTAAGTGCAGTATCTCAGGGGATGGCCGGGGCACACATGGAGACATCTCAGCACCCAGGCTAGTGTGACCAAAACAGCATAGTAGATACTGCCTTGCACTTGGGAAGGTCAGAGATCAAGCAGACTAGCAGGGAACATTATTAAGTACCTACTGTGTACCTACATTATTAAGTACCTACTATGTACTGGGTAAACAGTACACAGAGCTGGGCAACTCACCCATCTCTGAGACCAGAACTTCAAAGACCTTCCCACCTTAGGAGCCCCAGTGATGGATGGAGTTAGGTGAGCGGTGGCCAGGGGAAGGCCCAGCTTGGTCCAAGAGAAGGACTCCAGGGAATTACTCCATCCGTGCCCTCCCCCAGCTTTGCACCTGGCGTATCTCAGTGCCAGTGGGACACAGGATAGAACTGCAGTTCCTCAACTTCAGCCTGGATGCACAGGAGGGGTGCAAGTTTGACTATGTGGAGGTGTATGAGGCCAGCGGCTCCGGGGTCCCCAGCCTCCTGGGCAGGTACGGAGCCAGGGGAATGGCTGAGTCATAATGGCCCCTTCTCAGGAGTCCCCCCACAACCCTCTCCTCTCCCATTCTGTCACCGTGTGGTGCCACCGGCACCTTCCCCACACCCCTGATTCCCCCCATCCCGAGTGACTCAAGCGCTAACAGTCACATTTGTCTACTGAATATGTGGATCCTTCTCACCAAAGCCTAAGCTCCCGAGCTAGTGACTGTGTCTCCCATCACTCCTGGGTGGCCAGGGGGCCCACGCCCTGGACAACTCTCTGCTTTGGGCAGGTTCTGTGGAGCAGAGGCACCCTCCCACCTCATCTCCTCACGCCAGGAGCTTGCTGTGCACTTCAGGACAGACCACGGCTTCAGCAGCGGGGGCTTCTCAGCTAGCTACCGGGCCTTGAATGCCACGGACAGTAAGTGCTCCTGGGTGAGCGGGTGTGGGCTCTGGGCTTGGCCAGGCACAGGGAGGGCAGTGGGGAGAGGCACGGCCCTGGGTACTGCCAGCCCCCTGTGCCTGCAGACCCCTGTGGGCCCAGAGAGCTCTTCTGCCAGGACGGAAGGTGTAGGGATCTGCAGGGGATGTGTGACTGGTGGCGAGACTGTGCAGATGGCAGCAAGGACAACTGCAGCAGCCTCCTGTTTCCACCCCCGGGTGAGGAACCCGCCCCTGGCACCCCGAACCAGGCCCACAGCCCCAGGCAAATTGAGTCCCCAACTTGCAGAAATACTGCCCAGCACACTGGCCAGCCTCCCCTGGCCTCCTCCATGATTGGAATGGGGAGCCAGCTGGACCTCACACTTCTGACTTCACAGTCAGCCGGAGAGGCAGTGATACTTGGTGTCACCTCAGAGTGACACAGGACGCTGGGAATCAGTGACAGGGGCTTTAAGGTGGGAAGCAGCCACCTTGCTTCAGACAGGGTCTCTCTCCATAGCCCACTTCAGAGATGAAAGTGAGATTTTTACCTGAAAAAGGGAGGTTTCTTCCAGAACCTTCCCTCCACCTGTTCCCTTAGATCAAAGAGGTGCCTTCGTGACACTCTTTGGTGCTCGGAGCCAGCTGGTGGGTGCTGCATCTCTCCTTGCTACCCCTTTGGGTTCTCACAACCACTCCTGTCTGGCCCCAGAGCACTAAAGTGGCTGGTCCCACTGAGACCCTCCTCTCCCACCCCTGCAGTGCTGGCCTGTGAACCCATCCAGGTGGAGATGTGTACAGGTCTGAGCTACAACACCACAGCCTTCCCGAACATCTGGGTGGGCATGGCCACCCAGGAGGAAGTGAGCGACATCCTCACAGGCTACAAGGTGCTCGCACAGAGGCAGAGACCAGGAGGGAGGCCGAGGAAGAGGGACGGAGTCTGAGGAACAAGTAGCTGAGGCCAACCTCTTCCTCCTACAGAGCCTGACAAGTCTTCCCTGCTACCAGAATTTCCGGAGGCTCCTCTGCGGGCTGCTGGTGCCTCGCTGCACCCCCACGGGTAGCATCCTTCCTCCTTGCAGGTCCGTCTGCCAGGAGGCCGAACGCCAGTGTCAGTCTGGCCTGGCCCTACTGGGCACCCCTTGGCCCTTCAACTGCAACAGGCTGCCTGAGGCAGCTGGCCTGGAAGCATGTGCCCAGCCCTGACTCGGAAGCCAGCTCCCGTCCTCTGCCTGTCCTGCCTCCTTTGCCTGTGCAAGCAGGAAGGGAGGGAGCAAAGGAAGAGGGACCTCTGCTGAGGACTGGCGCCCTCTCTGGAGCCTCCCAGGGAGAAAGAGGAGGAGCCCACCCCCACCCCACCCCAGCTTGATAGAACATTCCCACCTCAGGCTCCTTCCCTGCCCCTTTTAGGTGCCAGAGGGCCCACAGGGCCACCACTGAACAATCTAGATGGTTTCCCATCGAGTCTTTGACCAGCCTTCCTCTCTCCCCTCCTGTGCCTCCCCCTCTTCCCTCTGCCTTTTCAAGTTCTGTCACCTGCCCTTCAGCTTTCTCGATTAACAAACTGCAGTGAGTGCCCAGGCTGCGGCAGGCCCTGTTCTAAGCCTGGGATCCAGCAGGTTCTCTGCTGGTCCAGTCGTCCGTCCCCAACTAGAGTCTTGTCCTTGGCGTCTGTCTCTGAAGCATCCCTCCCTCCGGCCTCTGGGAACAGGAGGAGCCCTGAGTGTCTCCCACGGTTCAGCCTCTCGGTGCCCAGCTCAAGTCTTCCTCCCCCTTTCTTCTCCCCCCAAATTTTGGCCGCCCGCCGGGCGACACCACGAGTTATTTCCCTGCTATTTCCCGGCCCAGAGCCCTGAACAACTGGTTTCCTCTGGAGCCTGGGAGGAGCGGAGCGGGCAGGGAGCGAACCAGGGCAGCACCAGGGGACGAGAAGGGTCGCGGGGGGGTTGGCTGGGGAGAAGCTAGGGGCGGGGGCGGGGCCAGCTGGGGGTCCAGACAGCGCGGCGAGGGAGGCCATCGGGAGCACCAGCAGCCGGGGAGCCGCGAGGGGTGAGTCTGGCGGAGGGGTGGGGTG
>PVLA01004306.1:64445-167742 GCA_004027455.1 Hydrochoerus hydrochaeris | reverse complement strand
GGCCGCTCTTCGCCCTGCTGCTTCTGGGCCTGGCGTCGGGCTCGGCCCCACTGGACGACAACAAGATCCCCAGCCTGTGTCCGGGGCACCCCGGCCTTCCGGGCACGCCGGGCCACCACGGCAGCCAGGGTCTGCCGGGACGCGACGGCCGCGACGGCCGCGACGGCGCGCCCGGGGCTCCGGGCGAGAAAGGCGAGGGCGGGAGTCCAGGTAAGGAGGCTCCTTCGGCGGCACAGCGCCCGCCAGCAGGCGTGAGGTCCCGAGCTCGATTCCTGGTACCGACGCAAAACAAACAAAAGGCAGCCCCGGCGCGGTCCGGAGTCCCTGGGGCTGGGCTCGGGCTCCCCGGTGGTCTCCCGGCTTGCAGGGCTCAGGGCTCCCGCCTCCCGCCAGGGGGCGCTGCTCCCGCGACATCTGAGCTGCGGGCCCGATGGGGGTGGGGAGTGACTCAGCCCGCGCCCCGGGACCCTCCTTGCCCCACCCCCCCGACCTGCCCCAAGCCCTGCAGGAAGCGGGGACAAAGTAGCCAGGTGGAGGGAGGCACTTTTAGCGGGGGTGGGGTGACCGGGTGCCTGGAGAGGACGGGTGGGGAAGGGGCCCTCTTGCGGGGCGGTGGCCGGAGGTTCTCCGCACCCTAACCGCGCCGTTCCGCGCAGGACTGCCCGGGCCTCGCGGGGAGCCCGGGCCGCGAGGAGAGGCGGGCCCCGTGGGGGCGGCCGGGCCTGCGGGCGAGTGCTCCGTGCCCCCGCGCTCCGCCTTCAGCGCCAAGCGCTCGGAGAGCCGGGTGCCGCCTCCGGCCGACGCGCCCCTGCCCTTCGACCGCGTGCTGGTGAACGAGCAGGGGCACTACGACGCCACCACCGGCAAGTTCACCTGCCAGGTGCCCGGGCTCTACTACTTTGCCGTCCACGCCACCGTCTACCGGGCCAGCCTGCAGTTCGATCTGGTCAAGAACGGCGAGTCCATCGCCTCTTTCTTCCAGTTTTTCGGGGGGTGGCCCAAGCCAGCTTCACTCTCGGGGGGCGCCATGGTGAGACTGGAGCCCGAGGACCAGGTGTGGGTGCAGGTGGGCGTGGGTGATTACATCGGCATCTATGCGAGCATCAAGACAGACAGCACCTTCTCAGGATTTCTTGTCTACTCCGACTGGCACAGCTCTCCAGTCTTCGCTTAGAGCTCTCTGGCTCTTAGAGGAGGGCCCAACACTGACCCCACATCCGGGAGGGCTGGCCCCCCTGGAATACTGCGAATGACTAGGGAAATGGAGTAGGGGGAGCCTCGGTCCTGCTGCCAGCAAGACATGAAGACAGCAGTTAGCATGGGGCTGTATTTCTGCCCAAGACAGGAGCCCGCTCTGCTGACAAGTGTGGGTCCCCGGCTGCTCAGATCCAGGACTCCAAGGTGGGGTGCTCTCCTCCTGTCCTCCCCCTCCTCTTCCATCCCTCCTGCTCCCAGGGCCGGCCCTTTACTTAGAGACCACCCAGTAAATCTAAAAAAAAAAACCTTCCTCCTGGCCTCAGTGCTTCATTAGTGATGGGGACACCCTGTTTCTGGTGGGGTGCACAGGCAGAAGGGGGCATGGAGCCACGGGGCAGAAGATCCAAGAATCGGGCTCAGGAATGAGAGGCTGCTGTCAGAGCTGTCGCCAAGTGTGTGGGTTGTGACCAAGAGAACCTGACTGAGGGTGGGTATGCCCTCCTGGTGAGGGGCTCTGGCCACCCAGAAAAAGGGGCACATTTCTAACTCAAAGATGCCACACCTGGTGGGGGCTGCTCTCACCACCCAGACACCTGCCCTGACCCAACAAGAAACAACCTGGGACTTACTTTCATTCATAGCTGCTCTCGCTGCTGGCCTGGTCTCACAACCGCTCCAGGTGGGTTTCCCACCACAAGCAGTTTCTGACATGGCCATCAGGGGGCCCACCAGCTCCACAATGCAGCAATGACTAAGGAGCCTAACCTCGGGATTTCTGGAGTATCGAAGTCTGCCAGAGGAATTCCAGATGGGGGTGGAGGAAAAGGGGGTCCTTCGCTCCCAGCTCAGGAAGTTTATCTAACCTCATAAAATGTTTATGTCCACATTAAACAGAGACTGGAAGGAGCTAAGCCTCCCCTTGCTCAGCGACCTGTCCAGGGCTGGGGGAAGGAACAGCCTGGGTAAGCAGAGCCTTGACGCTCCTTGGTGGCTTCACCTCCTGTGCCACCTCCAGAGCCCAGCCCTGCCCTCAGCCCAACCAGTAAACCAGGGTTTCTCATCTGTCTGCTCAGCCTCTCAACCCAAGTGGAGGGCCCCTTCTGAGCTCTTCAGTACTCATCCTCCTCCTTCCCAGTTCCAAATGACAGTCCCAGACACTGCCCTCCTAGATGTAACATACAATTATGGGGAGGTGCCCCTCCTCTTGCTGGTCATGTGAGTGCAGCTTTGATCAATGAGGACTGGGCCCCAAGTGCCCCAGACAGGCCTCAGGCCTCCTGGGCACCAGTTCCCTGCACCCCACCAGGTCCCTCAGCCATTCTCCAGCCCTTCACAGTGCCCAGCTTGGTGCCAAGAGACACAAAGACATGCACCAGCTCCTACAGGGATCCGAGGGTGGACTGGACTCCAGGCAGCCAGGCACCCAGTCTTCTCCTGGGAAGGCAGACTCCAGAGTTAAGAAATTCACATTATGCTCCACAAGGATGACTCTTGGAAGAAAAACAAAACAAAACAAAACAGAAGACTTGGGGAAGGCTTTCCCACAGCTGTGTGATCACCAGGACAAATCAGAGAAGGCAAGAGATAACCCAGCCCTGCCTCGCATGAACTCTCTCTCCACTGGGCACAGCACTCCCCAAGACCACACTTCCACCATTAGCTCCAGCAGGATTCAGAGACCCTGCTGCCATGTCTCTAACTTGACCAACTGCCCACAGGGATGCACACACAGTCAGAGCTGTCAATCTAACTTTATTCATGAGAAACTGGGCAGACCCCTCGGAGCTGCACGCCCCTAGGTCCTGGCTCCTTCTACTTGGACCCTTGTGAAATATGCACAATCTGCCCTCCCCAATGCCAGGGAGAGACAAAGAAAAGGAATGCCACTGTCTCATGTGATGTGGGGAGTAGAAGGGGAGTGAGTGGAAGTCTGGCTGCCTCTCCTGAGGCTCTCTGTGGAGCTCAGGTGCCCCAGGATATATGGTCCCAAAGCCAAGTAGAGATGCACCCGCACCCCACCAGGGGTAAATGCCTGATCTCAGCTTTTTGATCAGATCAGGAAGGAGCCTCCAAAAGTGGCTCCAAGGGCACCTGAGAGATTCTACCCTCAAACCTAGCAGAGCCAAGGACTTCTGGCTTAACACAGGTCATTCCAAGGCCTTTGATTTGCCAAAATACCCAAATGACGCTGATGTGATGTGGCTGAAAAAGCTGGGGCAGTGGGCTTGATGGGAAGGAGGCAGGGGAAGAACCTACAAATCCCCAACAGAAAAACCAGAAGCACAGAGGGGCTGAGCCCTGCAGCTGGCATCTGGGTAGGCCCTGGGTCAGCCAGAGAACATCACAGCCAACAGTATCAGGGCCCTTGCATAGTGACATACTCATCACCCTCAGCATTACAGGGGCCCCCCAGGAACAGACAACTATGTTACCCTGCCCCACCTAGGTGCAGTCTTCTAGACTGTCCCATGTGCAACCAAGTCCCCAGATGTATGGCTTGAGGCTTGGCAAGACAGCCATGGGAGCAGGACAGGATGCAGGGACAGAGGTGAGGTGCTGATGCTGTCCTAGCAGGTGCCTTCGCGGAGCATGGAGGGTGGTGGGCAGGGAGGGCATCCTCAGAGGTAGACATTAAGAGTCTGCAGGATGCCCCGGCGGCAGAGCGGGCAGTTACGGTGATAGATGGGGTGGCGCATGAGGATTTCAGTACAGGCCTGACACAAGCACAGGTGTCTGCAGGGCAGGAGCAGCACAGTCTTACTCTGGTCCTGGCAGATGACACACTTCTTCCGCTCCTCTTGCTCCTTCAGCAACTTCCACGGGTCTTGCCCGACGATGGCCTCCTCCTCATTGAGCCTCTCACGGCCCCGAGCAGGTGTTGCTCTGATGTTCCTGACCACCTCCTCTTCTGCCTCTGACCTGGGGGCTCCTTCAAAAAGGGTGTCCTGTCCTGGGATCCTGGCTGAGAACACCCTCCTAGGGCCACCTTGAGGGGCCCCAGGTGCCCCACCTCGGTTTGGCCAGCTTGCCAGCTGTAGGCTGCGACTCCAGACATGGCGCCAGGTTTCCAATCCCCGTGCTAGGCGAGACAACCGAATGACATCTTCCCGGAGCCGGTGGTAGGATGGCCGGGCATGGAGCTGACCGAGTGCTCGGGTGGCCAGCCTCAGTGTGAGGTCCGGGTGCAACACAGTCACCGTCACTGCCAGCACACAAGCCAGCAAAGCCAGGCCAGTGAAATTAACAAGCACGAAGCTGGCCAGGAGGCGGACAGCTGAGGCCAGCAGCTCCAGTGCTAGCTGGCAGGGGGTCCAAAGGAGGATGGCCATGGCCACAGCACTGCTGGAAATGTGGGCTAAGAAGGCAGCCATGATGTCCGTCATCCTCCACAAAGGCCCCATCACCACGTCCCACAGGGCCAGCACCAGGGAGAAGAAGTTCTGAGTGCCAATGAGGCAGATGTTGATCAGACTGTTGATCACATAGGCCACCAGGCTCATGGCAATGGCACAGATGTCACAGGCCTGGCGCAGCAAAGCATGGCCACAGGAGACCACATTGAGGACACCCCGGTGCAGGAGCTCACGGCTCCGCAGAGCCCCATGGGAGGCCAAGTGCCCCAGGAGCTTTAGGCTCTCCAGGCCGGAGTAGCAGCTATAGAGCAGGGTACACAAGGCCTGCAAACCTCCAAAGGTGAACCTTATTAAAGCTTCAATCAAGGCCAGCAGTGAAAGCAGAACACCACGACCCAAGTGCAGAAGACTAGTCAGTACCGTTTGTGGCAGGTTGTAGATGAAGGCCAGGAGCCAGGCCAGGGAAGCCAGGAGGGAGGACACCAGCAGGAAGTTGAGATCCAACACCAAGGTCAGCACATCCAGCACCAGGCCCACCCCGTTCACTACCAGGTACACAGCCTCCATGATAAGGTAATGGAGGTTAGTGGGGAAAGGCTGGCTCCAGAGTTGAGGGCGCTGTCAAGTTTATCAATATTTCAGGGAGTCAAGCATTCATCTGGAACGAAAGTGAACAGCCCAAGGGGGCACCAAGATTTAAGGAAGAAGTAGGCTGAAGTGGAGTCTTAGTAAAGGCAAAGGGGCCCAGGCGCCGCTCCAAGAGTACTGATTTTGAAAGCGGGTTGGCAGGGAGGGAAGAGGCCGAACATTTCTAAAGGGAAGGCGAGCCCGGGCTGGAGGACCGAACTCAGCCTTGGAGGCCTGGTGTAGCGTATCACGGCCAGGTAATGGGTCAGACCTGGAGGAGAACCGGAACGGGTGAGAAGCGGTCCTGCCACCAGGGCCGGGGCCAGGGCCGGGGCCGGGGCCGGGCCGGGGCCGGGTGGGGGCGGCGCAAACTGGACGAGGGCTCCCCTTCCAGCTACGCAGATGCCCCTATCCCCGCCCGGCCCCCCTCCTCCTGCTCGCAGCGCTTGGCGCCCAAAAACCGAGCAGGAAAGGGAACGAGCTTCAGCAAACCCCAAACGAGGCCTCTACTCCTCTGGGCGCCGCCATCTTGTAAGCGAAGGGGTGGGACAAAAGGCGGGGCAAAAGGAAAGGCACGACGACCTCCGGCCAATGGGTGAGAAGCAAATACGGGACTCTCGATCTCTCATTGGTCCGTTTGAACGGCGCCTTAACAGATGTACCTCCAAAGGGAGGGGCAAAATATTAAAATATCCGCCCCTTTGAGGCGGTGATTGGCCCGTTGACGGACAGGCTCAGACACTCCCACCTAGCTCCTCCTTCTAAAACTGAGCCAATCTTGGAGCCTCTACGTTTGGGTGCTGTTCTATTTTCAGGGATTGGGGCTGAGATCTTTGGGCTCGAGTGGAAGCCAGCACCTCTAGGCTGGGCCTTGAGATGGTGTCATCTCTACACCCCACTCGGACCTCCTGCCCCGTCCTCTTCTCATTCATTTATCATTTATTGCACTCCTATAGGGCTTTGAGGGTACAGAAACCATTTAAAACTCCACCTCCCAAGCAGTTCACCTGCGAAACAGACTGTTACAAGACTCCCAAACTTTGCTCACAGGTAGGAGGATTGCCGAGCTAGAGTCCAGTGACTTAGCGAGAGACCCTGTCCTAAAATAAAAATAAATAAACATGGTAGAGAATGTAGCTCAATGCAAAGACCCGGATTCAACACTTGTGTATTACAGCAGGAAGAAAATATTTTTTCAAAGGTGTTATAAGCTGGGCACAGTGGTCCCCAGTACCCCCAACTACTTAAGAGGTTTAGGCAGGAAGATAGTTGAACCAAGGAGTTTGAGACCAGTCTGAGCAACATAGCAAGGCCCACATCTCAAAAACAAAACAAAACAAAAAGGTTGATAATTTTACTTTTTGTTAATGTGATGATGAGTCAGTGTTGGTACATTATCACTAGTTGAAACCCATAGCTTACGTTAGGGTTCCTTTATATTGTACTTTTTAACTTAATTTATATATTTTGCTGGGCATGGTGGAACGCACCTGTAATCCCAACACTAGGGAGGTTGAGGCACAAAAAACACCACAAGTTCAAGATCAGCCTGGGCTACATAGTGATCTCAAGACCAGCTTGCACTACAAAGTGAGACCCTGTCTCAAAAAAACAAAAATAAGCCAAAAAATCTCAATTTACTTATTTTCTAGTTCTGGGGAGGGAGCCTAGAGCTTCCTGCATGTTAGGCAAATACAGCTCACTAAGCTGTACCGCCAACCCCATGGGCACTGTGTAGGTTTTGACTCAGGTAATGATATGTGCAAACACGTGTATTATTACAGTGTCACACAAGACAGTCTCACTGTCTTAATCGCACTCTCCTCTCAAATTCCTGGCAACCCTTGAGGGTTTCCTGCCACAGCTGTGCCTTTTCCAGGACATCATATAGTTAGGTTCCACAGTATGCAGCCTTTTCAGATTGGCTTCTCTCATTTAGCAAGAATTTAAATTTCTTCCACATCTATTCACAGCTTAATAGCTCTTTTTTCTGCTGAATAGTATTCCATGGTGGGATGCAGCAATTTAGCCATTTATCTATTGAAATACATCTTGGTTGCTTCCAAATTTGGACAAGCATGAATAAAATTGCTGTTATGATTTATAACTGGATGTCCTCCCAAGCTTCAAGCAATCATAGGAAGAACTTTGGGGAGGTGACTGGATCATGGGTGTGCCATACTCACTGGTCACTCAGAGAGAGTGACTCTCCCTTTGGGCTGGCTTACTCCCACCACCATGAGGTGAGCAGCAATGCTTCCACCAAGTGCCTCTGCCATGCCATCCTGCCTTGGAGCCAGCCAACCACAGGTTCAAACATGAACCAAAATAAACTTCTCATCCCTTAAGTTGTGAGTGTCAGGTATTTTGTCCCAGCAATGAGGAATGTGACTAAGACATTCGCTTCAGGGCCAGGAGTTTAGCTCAGCAGCACAAGTGCCTGCCTGGCAGGCACAAGGTCGTGAGTTCGATTCCCAGTACCAAAAAAAAAAAAAAGACATTTGCTGCAGGCATTCATGTGCGTTGGACATGTTTTTAACTCACTTGGGTAAATAATACCATGGAACGTGACTGCTGGGTTGGAAGTATAGGAAGTATTTGTTGAATGTTGTAAGAAATTACTCAACTGTCTGCCAAAGTGGCTGTGTCACTTTCTACCAGCCTGGAGTGAGACTTTATGTTGTTCCACATTCTCCCCTGCAAGTGCATCAGCATTTTGGATTCTGGCTTTTTTAATAGGTGTGTAGTATATCTCATTATTGTTTTAATTTGCATTTCCCTCATGGCCTATGATGTACAGAATTCTTTCTTTTTTTCCCTTTGTCTCTTTCTCTCCCTCCTCTTTTATCACACTTTGTAATGCAAGATGGCCTAACACTTCTGAGTCAAGAAAGCCTCCTGCCTCAGCCTTCCTAGTAGCTGGAATGACAGACACATGGCATCACACACAGCTATAGCATCTTTCCATAACCTTCTTTACCACCTATGGATCTTCTTTTGTAAGGTATCTGTCAAAGCCTCTGGCTCATTATTACTTTATTTTTTCAGGATGTCAAGGTCTGGAGCTCAGTGGCACAGTATTTGGCTAGAAGGCATGAAGTCCCAGACTCAGTCCCCAGCACCACACACACACACACACGCAGATATACAGGTAAACAAATAGATAAGGTGGGGGCCAGGGATTTAGCTCAGTGGCATAAGCGCCTGCCTTGCAAGCACACGGTCATGAGTTCGATCCCTGGTACCAATAAAAAAAAAAACAGACAAGGGAGGGCTCTTCTTTATGACTGGAGGCTGGCTGATATTTACAAAGGTAACACTAGAGATGAAAATCTCTCTTTGACAGCCATCATGTAGTCAGCGTACATAACTGTGACAAAGTACCTGGGATAATCAATTTAAAGAGGAAACTAAAGAGGAAGGCTTCAGTCCATGACCAGTTGACGCCACTGCTTTTGGGGCGGTGGTGAGGCAGGATTTCGCAGTGGGAACACATGTGGCAGGGAAAGCTACTCAGCTCCTAGAGACCAGGAAGCAAAAGAAGCCGGAAGGGGCCATGGTCCCAATATGCAGTTCAAGGAGATGCCCCAGTGACCACTAGGCCCTGCCTACTAAAGATGCCGCCACCTCTCAGTAGTTCCTCAGGCTGGGGACTTTAACACACAGCCCTTCAGGAAATAGTCCAAATCCAGACTCTAGCAACCTTCATAGTAAAGTTTTGCTGTTTTGCAGTGCTGGGGAATTAAACCCAGGGCCTTTGCACATGCTATGAAAGCACTCTCTCACTGAGTCAAATCCCCAACGATTTTTTTTTATAAATACACTAAGTCCCCAACTTATTGAAGTTGAGAACTTCCATAGATACAAATGGACCTCAAGTTAAGAACACTCACAGACGTGAACGAATCGCAGAAGTGGCTCATGGGAACATTGTCACAGCTGTGCCGCTGTGTGCTTAGCATCCAATCAGAGCCCAGAATGTCCACAGCAAGAGGAAAGTGGCAATATGGAGGGGAACCCCAGGAAGCACAAAGCAACACCTACTATACATCTGCATCAAAGGTGTGTGAGACTCACTGTCGGACTTATGAATGAATCCAATTTACCAGTGTTCTCCCAGAATGGAATTCATTCCTCATGGGGACTAAACCCAGGGCTTCGTGCATACTAAGCAAGCACTGTATCACTAAGCTACCTCCCTGCTGCTGAAATTAGTTTTTAAAAGATCCAAACAATAACCACTGAGGAAAAATCAATTAATTTGGCATTACAAAAAAAAAAGAGTATGCATTATGGGAAATGTTTTTCTGTTAACAACATAATTAAGAATTTTAAGTCAAGTGTAGTGGCACACACTCAGAATTTGTGAGGCTGAGGCAGGAAGAGTTCTAGACCAGCCTGGGCTACATAGTGAGTTCAAGGCCAGCCTGTATTATATAGTGAGACCCTGTCTCAAAGAAACAAAGAAAAGAAAAGGAAAGAAAGAAAAGAAGGGCCGAGGATTTAGCTCAGTGGCATAAGTACCTGCCTGGCAAGCATGAGGTCATGAGTTCAATCCCTGATATCTCAAAAATAAATAAATAAAAATAAAGGGAATTAATTTTACAGTGGGAAAACTGGCTATATATGTGCAAAAGATTAAACCTAGACCCAAATCTGTCACTACGTACTAAACTAAAATCAAAATGGATCAAAGGTCTGAATATTATATTTATTCATTTTGTCTTTTTGAGACAGGGTCTCACTATGCAGTTCAGGCTGGCCTTGAACTTACTTTATAGCCCAGGCTGGCCTGGAACTCCTCCTGCCTCAGCCTTCTGAGTGCTGAGATTACAGATGTTCACCACCACACTTGGCTTGAAAGATAGAAATATTAAAACACAAACAATCTGCTGAAAGATACAACAGGGAAGCCTCTTGAAAACATAGATGCAAGCAAGAACTTTTTTATTAGAACCCCAAAAGCACAAGAAATAACTCCAAATTGGTCATGCTAGCATGTATCTATAATCCCAGGATTTAGGAGGCTGAGGCGGGAGGATCATTGAGTTCAAGGCCAGCCTGGGCTACATAGTGAATTCAAGGCTAGCTACATAAGGAGACCTTGCCTCAAAAGAAAAGAAAAGGAGGCTGGGGATTTAGCCCAGTGACACAGCACTTGCCTGGCAAGCATGAGGTCGTGAGTTCAATCCCTGGTCCCAAAAAAAGAAAAGAAAAAAAGAAAAAGGAGAAAGTAAGGCAGAAAGAGAAAATAACTCAAAAATCAACAGATGAGATCATGTCACATTAAAATCTTCTGCACAGCAAAGGAACCAAGAGAGTGAAAAAAGACAACCTACAGAATGAGAAAAAGGTTTTACCAGCTACTCCTCAAACAAAGGACTCATATCTAGAATATATAAAGAACTCAGAAAAAGTAGACTCCTCCCCAAATAATAGACTCAATCAAAAAATAGGCAACTGGTGCCTGCGTGAGGGCTGCGGCCCTGCTGCCCTGCACCCTCCTCCCGCCTCTGGGCACCGTGGCTGGTCCTCCAGTGAGGCGGAGTAAGGTCAGGAAGCAATTAATCAAAGAAAAAGTGATGTATGAAAACGAAACAAAACAACAAGATCTGCCGGTCATTATGTTTATCACTGCTGAGCGTTTGAGTAGTATGAGGTTGTGATTCTTTCTATATAGTTGCAGGTAGTTTTCTTTGCATAATATAATGGATCAAATAAATGAGTTCGTCTAATAAAAAAAAAATAGGTAACTGGAATGAATAGATACTTCTCAGAAGACAAAGTACAAATAGCCGATCATTTATTAGCTGCCCACTCGGTGGAGCTGACACAAGGGTTGTCTTTAGAGGCAGGGGCAGTGGGTTCTGTCCCACCTCAAGTTGGACAGAGGAAGGAGAGGCTGACAAGAGAGGTGTTTGGGCCCCACCAGTGACCACAGGCTAACGGATGACCATGCCAAATGCGGGAAGGAGCCTTCCAGAAGGGACTGGAGGTTTCCAGCCTCCATCATCCCGGCCAGATGCAGGATCTAGGATGGAAACGGAACCGTAGGAAGGCCTTGGATCCTGTCCCCCTGCACCGGCTGGTGATGTTTCCCTTGCTTAAAGCCATTCTCACAACCTGTGGTGCTGTTAATCACAGATGGTGGGTTACAGATCTTCCCTAACAGGCCTCCTTGCCCCTCTGACCTACTCCTCCTGCAGGCTACTTTCCCGCCGCTGAGAGTCCGCCGCTGAGAGTCCGCAGCCAGCGCAGCGCAGCCCACTGTCCCACAATCCTTTACCTCATCCTCAGTCCTGTCCCTTCATCCCTCAGCAGGGGGCGCGGGCCACGCTTGGGGAAGCCCCAGACCACCTGGACTGTGTTAAGTCACTGTCCCAGCTGCACATCTACAGGTTGGCACGCTGTCTTCTAAGTCTTTACCGTACTATCCTGTCCCCACCACGATAGGGCACGTCTTCCCAAACACCTGCCCTTCCGTCCCCCACCCCTTTAGTTTACCTGACTCTGTGCTGTGCTGTAACCCAAAGCACAAGCAAGAGACTCTACAACACCCTCTCCCTCTCCCTCCCACCTCTCTGCCTCTCACCTCGAGTTTTATTTTGCTTTGTTTTGTACCCGGGATCGAACTCACGACCTCGCCCTTGCAAAGCAGGCGCTTATGCAGCTGAGCTAAGTCCTCAGCTGTCATCTCTAGTTTTGCCACAGTGCCGTCGGGGCTCAGGATGAGGTGGGATGACACCCCAGAGTCAGGCTTCAGCAATTCATCAATCCTGCGAACTCCACCCTCCCACCGACTCCTAAAGTGAGAAACTATTCAAACTAGGAACACCAGGGGGCGCTCTTGGGCCAAGAAGAAATGAAGAAACCATTGCAAACCTAAATTCAGTTTCATCACAACATTTTGCCGTTGCTTAAGAATCTTCAGTGGCTCCCCACTGCCTAACCTATCTTAAAATCCAAACTATTCCTCCCATAACCTAACCAGACCTCAGCTGCCCAAGTTCCCCACGCAGGCACCTTCTACCATGTTGAATTTCTAATTAGCCACCAAGTGTGGTGAGTTCTAGTTCTCCATCCGCCACCAACTGTTCACATGCGGTGGTGTGGGGGGTCCGCGGTATAGCTGACACTTTCCCAAGGCCTCCAAGTAAGCATATATTGGAAATGAAAGCAGAGGACTGGTCACAAAAATACGATGTCAAGACACATTTCCTAGACTTCCGGCCAACCCAGCCTTCTAGCAGGAGGGCTGCTCCGAGCTTCCCATATGGAGGTTCTGCAGCTGTTGCTGAACGCATCCCCTCCTCTGCTTCCTTCCCTCCCTTGCTGCTTGCGTGGCTTCCCCAGCACACCCCCACCCCGCCTGGAATGACCATTCTTCACTCTTGCCCTGCCTAAATATGACTTTCACTGGAGCCTGCACAATTCCTAACCAGCGCAGGCTCCAGGCCTACTTCTGAGTGCCTGCTGCACTTCCTGTTTATACAGCAAGATTTAGCTCTTAATTCAGCTATAAAAATCACAAGTATAATGCACGGGCTTTGGAGTTAGATAACTATTCCTTCAAAGTCTAGCTCCTTGGACGATTTAAAAATTATGGAAATACGCAGTCACAGTGGCACAGTGACACACTCCTACAATCCCAGCACTAAGGAGGCTGAAGTGGGAGTTGCTGTGAGTTCGAGGCCAGCCTAGGCTACACAGGGAATTCAAGGACGGCCTAAACTGCATAGCAAGAGGCTATCTCAAGAAAAGAAAAAAAAATGGTTAAAACCTGATGCAGGAGGAGCATCAGCATCATCCCAAGCTTGAGGCCAGCCTGGGCTACATAGTGAATTCTGAAGCTGCTGAATTGCTCAAACTGGGCTTGAACTTGTGATCTTCCATGACTGTCCCGGAGTGCTCATATTACAAGCATTTGCCACCATGCCTGTTAGTGCTTACTGGTCACAGCGTTGTTTTTCCCTGTGATATTTCCATACATGCATATAACACGGTTCGATCCCATCTCATTCTCCCCATGACCCTCTCTCTGATCTCTGACCTCGTCTATTTTCACATCATCTTTTTTCCCCTTAGATTTCACTTGAGAAAAAACGTGATGCTTTCCTTTCTGAATCTGGCTTAATTTGCTTAATATGATGACCTCTAATTCCAATCATTTCCTGCCAGTGACATGATTTTCTTCTTCTTTGTGGCTGAACAATATTCCATCATGTATATTCACCACATTTTCTTTATCTATTTGTGGACCAGGATTTAGGCTGATTTTCTTGAATGGCCCTTGTAATGTGGGTGCCATGGTAACCAGGAGTATGCAAATGTGTTACTTAGCTTTTAATCACTGATACCCAATCATTAGAGGATGAAAGCTTGATCCTGGTTCACAGTTTCAGAGGTTGCAGTCCATGGTCTGCTGACTCCAGTGCTTTGGGCTGTGGTGACACAGAAACATCATGGGGGAAGGGACTGATGAAGAAAGCATCTGACTTCACCTCATCTCATGGCAGCCAGGAAGCAAAGAGGGAGAGAGAAGGGCTAGGGAGCAGATATTGTGCCCATGGTCACTCCCTTCACATAGGCCTCACCTTCTGTTTGCATTGGCTGGGATCCAATTTATGTCCTTCTGCCTCAGTCTCCTAGAGTGCTAGGATTGCAGGGGTGCATCACCATGTTCAGCTGGAGGACACATTAGATCTAAATGCTAACAATATGTGTATAGTGTGCTGCCTTTGGGTGTTTACCTAGGGCTGGGATAGCTGGGTCACAAGGCACTGCTATTCACCCGAAGCTTTTTGAGAACCCTCCATACTGGTCACCATGATGGCTGTACTAATTTACGTTCTCACCAACAGTGTAGAAGAAGAGAGTCTCCCACCCCACATCTTAGCTAGCAGTATTTTTTGTGTTCTCCATGATACACAAAGGGGTGAGATGAAAGCTCAGCATGGTTTTGATTTGCATTTCCCTGACAGCAAACGATGTTGTAATATAATTCTTGGCCATTTGTACTCCTGCCTCGGCCTCCGAGTGCTAGAATCACAGATGTGCACTCCAGGGTGATCTCTGTCCTGCGAGCTGGTTTTGCACCCAATCCATTGCTTGCTCTGCTGTGCGGATCTTGTAACTCAGTTTCCTTGTTTTGTTGTTGTAAAGATAAACATTGGCCACAAAAATGACCCCTAAGTGAAAGCTCCAAGTTGTAAAGCACTGTAGCCAATACGTGTGTGACCTCTTGTCTTGCCTTAGTCAGAGGATTGTCATGGGCCCTTTGAACAGCCCTTGTAAGCTCACTTGCTGGGGCCGGCTCTTTGGGGAGCAAGACTGTCTCAGAGCTTCCAATCCTTTGGGGGGTGGGGGGTGGGGGGTGACGCCAAAGTTAAAGAAGCAGTTTCCAGCAAGCCAGGCTTGCGAAGGGAAGGAGCCACCATCCGACCTGGCTCCCGTGGGTCCCCATCCTGTACCCTCTCCACTACCCAGTTCCTTTGATGCCCCGCCAGTGGACTGTAGGGTGCGGGAGAGCAGCTTTCAGACCTGCTCCTCCCTCTCTTTTTACTACAGACAGCTAAGTCAGGTAGAAACATTCCAGGCAGTCAGACCGGGCTGGGCTCTCCAGGAAGTCAGTGCAGGAGATGGGAACACATCGCAACTGTGGCTGGAGGCGCATCTGTCAAAGGCCAGGCCTCAGGATAAAGATGATAAAGATGGAATGACCAGGCCTACATGCCTGCCCCAGGGGTAAGCAGTAAATTAAAGATTATACTATCACAGAGGCTGGGGGATTTAGCTCAGTGGCATAAGTGCCTGCCTGGCAAACACAAGGTCTTGAGTTCAATCCTCAGTACCAAAAAAAAAAAAAAAAAAAGATTATGTATATTTGATATCATCTAGTCCAATAAAGCCTAGATAGACATCAGTCTTCCAGGTGTAACCAGAACCTCCGGACCCACCCCTTCCTACAAATGCCCTTGTCCTTTCCATGTACCCCTGCTACATGACCTGCTTCCCTACTGGGTCAGTGTTACCCAAGCGGCTCTACTTGTAAGCTTACTGTAGGTCGATCATGGTTTGAGCCACACTGTACCTACCTTGTGATTTTGCTCTATAGAACACTTTCAGAGACGTGGGCTCTCTGGTAACCCGCTATTGGGTCCCCTCCTGTCTCTCAGGAGTTACCCTTCTCCAATTTTTGCTACTCTTAACTGCCACTGTTCCTTAGAATTCATTCTTTGATTTCTGGGGACACAAACCCGGTGTGTCTGCCATTGAGCAGCGTATCTGACATTGAGTGACATTTTTCCCTGAATCGCTCTCCCCTCTACACCCTCTACACCTCCCCACCCCAAGGGAACCCAGGCCCTCTCCTGACTTGCTCAAAGCTGAGGGCAAGGGAAATGCAGGAGGCCCCTTCAGGAAGAGAGGGAGACCTAGAACGCATCTCTCCACTCCGCAATCCTGGGTTCCCACAGTCTCCCCGTGCCAGGCCAGCTGGCCTCCCTTCAGGAACAGCTCAAAGTCAAATTTAAACAGAGCGTCCCTCTGGGGACATTCCCTTCCCGGGGTGGTGGTTATTTTGGGGGCCGGATGTGAAAATCCCCCAAGGGGAGAGGTCATTTCTCAGTGTCCTGCCCTGCTTCTACCACCCTCCGTTCTCCAAGTGTAGGCTGGTGACTGGGAAATAGGGGTAGGGACCCCGAGGCTGAGGCCAAAGTACTGAGACTCAGGAAATCACAGCTACCCCTGGTGGGTCCTGCAGAGAGGATGACCCACGGGGGGGATCCTGAAATCCTGACCCTATTCATCCCCCACCAGGGGTCACAGCCACACTGTCCACCCAGGACCCAGCCCTCGGACTCCTCACGTCGCCTGGGTTCTTTCACCAGTGCACCCCACACACACCTTTTGCAGAGATGACCGGAAGGGACAGACTGAATCATTGTAGGGGACAAAGCTGGGAAAGGCCTGGAGACCGGATTCGGGGCTTCCGGAGAGCCCCAGGGTCCCCGCCCGAGCCCGAGCCCGCCGCGGCTGCCTGAGCATTTATGGTAATGTTTGAGTTGATGCACGGCCGGATGCCCCGCCTTCCCCGGCCTCCGCAGGGTAGGACTTGGGGAGCAGGGTTTGGGGCTCCCGGAGGAGCCCAGCGCTGGCGCCTTCCCGCAGCTGCCCAATCCCGGTGCGGAGGTCAGGCAGGTGGGCAGGCGGGAGGACCAGAGGGGACCAGAGGGCCAGACTTGGGCTGGGATGGGAAGACTGTGACCCCTTCTGTCACTGCCGCTGCTCTCCCGTGGTGTCCCAGGTCCCCAGAAGGAGTCCCCATGCACCCACATCCTCTTTCTCCCGCTCTCCCCCCACTCCCCAGCAGGGAAGGGGCGGAGAGGAGAGGCCGGCCACTCCCAGGGGAGTCCCGGGAATGCTGGAAGCCTGGGAACCGACCCTGCAGTTCCTGGGAAAGCCAGGCCCAGGGAATCCCACCATCAGCCCCCTCCCCAGGAAGCACCACTGGATGCCAGAGCCCTCAGCTCCCCAACAGGGGGTTTGCGAGGGTGGAACCCCACCCCCAGCGTCACCCCAATCCCAGCCTAGCCCGACCCCGAGTTCACTAGGCCAGCTGGGCAGCTGCCCCTCCCCCAGGCTGCGCTCCCCCTGCCTTCTCCAGCATAAGCCGGGCCTTTGTGCCGCCACTCCCAGCTCCCCCTTCTCCAGACCCCTGCACAATGAGGCCTTTGCAGCCTCCAGGGTGGGGACAAACTCACCCAGGGTTTTTACAAGTTTAAAAATAGCCCATCCCCCACATCCCCTCCCCCTTCCCATGGTGCCCCTGAGGCACACCTCCATCCTGAATGCACCTCCTTCCTTCTGTCCAGGGTCAGGTGCAAGGACATGGGTGAGACTGTGTTGGGAGCCAAGAGCAGGGGTACTTCCCCTCATTCAGTCTCTTCCCCAGTATCTTACACTGGGCCCTGCAGTATCCGGTTTCCTGGCCCTAGGATGTTCCCAGCAGCAACTGCCCCCCACCCTCTGCCCACCCTGTCTTTCACTCCTCAGCACAATCTCCTTCCAGTCAGACCCCCACTGTGGAAGGGGTTTCCGATGAGACCAAAGTGGATCCTATTTTCTGGCCAGGCTAGGGGGTTCCCAAGACTCCATAGTTGCCAAGATTGCTGGACTACTCCCACACCACCCCACCTTCTTCTCCGCAGCTGCAAATGTCCTTCTCAGCTTCCTTCCTCTTCCTCAGCCCAGCCCGACCGGCTTACATCCTCCTGATATGGGCTTTAGGTGCCCTCTAAGGACCGAGGGGAACTCCCAGCTCCAGACTCTCCCTGTGCTTGTCCTTCTACTGCCCACTCTCCTCTTCCCCACTAAAACTGGTGGAGGGCCCTCAGTGGGTGGGGACCCGAGTACCAGACCAGGACCACACCCAGCCTCAGTTTCTCCGGCCACAGTCAGACCTGCCAGAGAGACACACAGGGCATTCATTCCACACAGGAGGGTCTCATCCCAGCAGCCTGGGTGCCCGCCCTGTGGGTGGAGGAAAGCAACAGTCCGGCCGCCTCCAGAGGGAAGTGAGGCAGAGGATTAGGACTCTGCCCCCAGAGGCCTCCTCTTCCGGCCTTGGTCTACAGCTGGGCAAGGCTGCTCCCACCAGGCAAGGTGCTTGAGTCTCTGCCCGTCCTCTCCTTCCCCTGATGCTGAGCCTCAGACCTCATTGCCGGGAGATCTGCTACTGCTGTGGCGGCAGCTCAAACCTGTGTCTTACCTGAAGAGATAGCCTGACCTTCCGCCCTGCTCTCATGCCTTCACTCCTGTCACCTCTGATCCCTAAACCCGGGGTCCTGACCTCTCCCACCCACACTGTCTCAGCTCCAGGTTACTGCAGCCTTTTAAAGGACAATCTCTGTGCTTGTTTGCTGGGGCCAAGCGGGGGAGCTGCTGTCATCTTGGGCTCTAATCTTATTTCCCTTTCACTGCAGAGGCTCCTCCAACCCCCACCTGGCTTTATGTCTCCTAAGGACGGAAGAAAAATTCAGAACTGACTGTCCTTGGTGGTTAGCTGACTTTGTTTTCAGGCCACCGGAGAAGCAAATGATTAGTTAATGGTGTTAAGTGAAAAGGAGGGGGTAGGGCTGAGGACCTGTTCCATGCCCTGATCCTGGCCCACCGGGGCAAACATCCTTCAAGCCATCCTCGGTCCTGCCCTGCAGACAAACGCATGCGTCCATTCTGGTCTACTCCAGGCTCTGGGCCCCAAGCCAAAGCCATGCATTCGCCCTGGGGGCCGGGAGCCAGGGTCCTCCTCTGGCTCTGGCTCACTGTCCTCGGGCTCCAGGGCCCTGGCCTGACTGGCTTGGCTGGGCTTTGGCTTGGAGACTAATGGACAGGGAGGAGGGGTCAGAAGGCTGAAAGACAAGGCTGATGCAGTTTGCCAGTCATCCCTGCGTCATCAGAGCATTCTCTCAAGCAGCCCAGCTATCTGGCTTCTTGGCCTCACCCTGCTCCTCCCCTACCTAGCAGGATGGCTGCCTGCTGGGTGACAGACCTCTATCCCAAACCCACCCAGACCCTCCTCGGGTCGAGCTCTAGTAGACAGGGCTCCTTTCATAAAGCCAAGGTGCCGGGGTTCCTGGAAGGCAGGAGCCACCCTCCTCTGTTCTATCGAGAGAAGAAGTTGGGGTTTGCCACCTTGCCCTGTGGCAAAGCCAGCTCAGGCACAGATGCTCGGCCGCAGCAGGATCCAAATCCTCCACGCAGCTGTCCTCCAGCTGCTAAGCTGCAGCCAGTGGGGTCTCAGAAGGAGCTGGGGGACCATAATGCTGTGGGGTCTCTGTGTATCAGGGTGAGCAAGGGATTCTGCATCCATGAACTCTCCCTTTTCTTCGTTCAGGGGAAACTGAGTCCCAGGCCAGGCTCAAGGAGTGAAGAGGGCAGAGATAAAATTCTCAGTCTCGGGCCTGGACAAGCCTGAATATCCCGGGCCTGTGAATCCTGCCTTCTCCTCCCTTCCCTAGGCCTGTCAGACCTGCTCGGCTTGGCGGAGGACCACAGTTCCGACAGCCCTGTCTCCACTTCCCCCTGCAGGTACCTCTGGATCTGTGGCACCTGGCACAGGGTTCCTTCCCAGAGCTGCCAGGGCTGCGAGGAGGCTGCGGGCAGTGCCAGACCGGCGGCAGCCGCAATGGAGCAATCATTTGGGAGGTGACCAAGGCCCGCCCCGATTGCTCCGTGGTGGGCCAGTGCAGCCTGAATGGGAAGCCCCTATCGGGGACACTGAGCACTGGTCCGTTACTCCTGTTACTCCTCCGGCAGGAGGTTCCCCCAAGGCGACATGGGATAGCGGGGCTGAGCGAGGTGGGTGCTGCTGTTGCGGCGTCGCTGGGCATCCGGGCCAACTTGTCGCTGCCGCCTTGGCCAGGCAGCCCGGCTCTAGGACACCTGTCACTGTCCCCTCCGCCTTCCCGAGCGGGAGGCTGGAAGGGCTGCTCCGGCCTGCTCCAGCCGCGCTCCGGGCGCAGCTCCGGACAGCGCCGGGCCCGCCCCTTAGGGCTGCGGCTCGGGGGCGGAGGCGGGGGGCTGCGCGGGGGGGGGGGCTGCGCGGGGCGGGGCGGGAGCGCGGGGCCCCCTCCCCCGCCCCCGCCCCCCTGACGTCAGCCCCCGACAGCCGCGAGCTGCTCACTTGGCGCTCGCCCTCCGGTCGAGAAGCATGGGGCTGCCCAGCCTGGTCTGCGCCTTCTTGCTCGCCTTGTGTTACTGCGGTCGCCGCGCCACGGGTGAGTGAGTTCTTGGGGACCCGAGCCCCGCAGCAGTCGGGCCGAGGTCTCTGGCCAAGTATGCGGCGAGCAGCGCCCGAAGATCGAGAGGTCGGGGCTCTGCGCTCTGCGCCCTGCGCCCTGCGGGGCGCACCCTGCCCGCGTCCTCGGTCCCCGGCGTCTTGCGCGCGTGCAACTCTTGCATCCAGTTCGCAGCCCGAGTCCTACAGAATCCCGGGAGCGGGAGCGGGAGGCGGGAGGAGGCTGCGACCACTAGCGGGAAGGGGTGGAGCCGAGCCTCTCGGGGGACCGTCCGGGGAGTCTTCCCTGCAGGTGCTCACCCCGGGGACCCGCAGTTGCAGCCTGAACAGGAGGCGCAGCTGGGGCGCATCCCTGGCCCCCATCCCGCTCCTGCCTGTTGCTGAAAAAGGCAGCTTCCTAGTTCAAGGGGTGCGCTCCCCCTCCCCCGTCTGGGCCGCTCGCCAGGCTGGAGGTGAGCGGGAGGCGGAGGGACGGCGCTCTCGCCTGGTTGGGCGTTGGCAGTGACCGCGGGCGGTGTGGGTCTCCTGTCGCCTCCCGGGGTTGGGGGTGTCTGTGTATGACAGGATCACAGGTGGCAGAGACGAGGGATGGAGGATTTCCAGAGTGAAAGCGCCTGCAGACGTATTTGGGGGACCACGGTCAGGTGGAAGAGAGCCATGGCACCTCGGAGCTTAGGGCCCGCGGCAGCGTGGCACGTTCCTCCTGGCTCCTCACTCTGCCCCAGATGCTGTCGGGCTGGCGAGAGGAAGACTGGGCATTGCCCATTTCCAGTGCTCAGGCCCTGCCAACCATGTCCCTGGGGTACTCCAGTCTCCTGCCTCCCGGGCTAACCTTATTTCCAGGGAAAGGGCTAAAATTGGGTGCCATGCTGTACCACATCCAACCCCATCCTGTCTCCTCCCTCAGGGGAAACAGAGTCAGGGACCCGAGCGAGGCCTCTGCTCCCGGTTGAAGATCACTGTGCCTGCTCTTTGCCTGGGAGCCAGCCCGGGGCAACCCAGGCATCCCAGGGTCCAGGCAGATGGTGCTGAGTGACATCACCTCCTCACAGAGCTGGCAGCATGCTGGCACCACTGACATCACTCCTGCCCACTGCCTGGCCGTGCCCCTGACCCTGGGGGAGACCCTGACCCCTCGTACTACCAGATTCCCAGTGTGCAGAATGTTCATTGAGAGTATGAGATGGGAGCTTCTGGTGGCAGTTGCCCACTGGGTCTTCTGGGAGACTTGGGGGAGAGACTTCGGGAGCAGAGGGTAGGGCAGTGACGTCTTCCACTGGGGGTGAGCACAAAGGGGCCTGTGTGCCCAGCCTGGCACATGCCTCGCATTCTCACACTCTGAGCTCACTCAGAGAGGAGGGGAGGGGGCCTGGGAGGAAAGGGGCCTTCCTCTTGACCCTGAACCTGCATTGCCCTCTGTCCCTCTGCCAGCCTCTGCCAGCAGGTGTCCAGTGCTCAATCACTGCCCAAGGACCAGGGATCCCCTGCACTGGGGAGGACGGGTGGAGACATGGGGTGTCAGGACTGGCGAGGCCTTGTCAGACCTTCCGGCTCCAAACAGCTGCAGTGAGAGGTGGGAGGGGACGAAGAGCAGCGAGGGCTGACGCAGCTGCTGGGGTGCCCCCTCCTTCACCCCAGGTGTGCCTGGAGAGGCAGAGCAGCCCACCCCCGAGCTGGTGGAGGTGGAAGTGGGCAGCACGGCCCTACTGAGGTGCCCCTTGGACGCCCCAGGCAACCTCAGCCATGTGGACTGGTTTGTTGTGAGTGCCAGGGCCCAACGGGCAGGGGTGGAGGTGGAGGCTCTGTCCCCAGGTGGCCCCAGCACGCTCGTCTCTCTGTCCCCTCCACCTAGGTCCACAAGGAGAAGCGGACGCCCGTCTTCCATGTGCGCCAGGGCCAGGGCCAAAGCGAACCGGGTGAGTACCAGCATCGCCTCAGCCTCCAGGGCCCAGGGGCCACTCTGGCCGTGGCTCAAGTTGGCCCCCACGATGAGCGCGTCTTCCTGTGTCAGACCAGGCGCCCCCGTCCCCAGGAGCACCGCGTCCAGCTCCGCGTCTACAGTGAGTGCCCCCCTCACCGTTCCTGCCTTCGGGGCGCTGGGATCATGAGAGTGAGTCCAGAGGCTCCTGCTCATTTCCCTTCCCTTGTAGAAGCTCCAGAGGAGCCAACCATCCAGATCAGTTCCAAGGGCATCTCTGTGAACAGCCAGGAGCCACAGGAGGTGAGCTGGGCCCGGGTGCCAGGCGGTGAGTGGGCGCAGGGCGAAGCTGGGCTCAGCAGATAAGGCAGGAGGCTCACTCACACCCCGTCCTTTTCAGGTTGCCACCTGCATAGGGAGGAACGGATACCCCCTCCCTCAGGTCATCTGGTACAAGAACAGGCAGGCCCTGAAGGAGGAGAAGAACCGTGAGTGGGCCTTCCTGCTGGTGGTGCCCCACCGGCCACTTTGCCTTTCCCTGTAGCTTTGACTTTAGAAGGAAAGTGTGTGTGTGATGATGGCTAATATCCTCACTAGAGCTGAAAGTACAGGAAAGCTAGGTGTCCCTTCCCGCCCCGGACCCTTCTCACATGCAGCCTCTGCTGTCATTAGCTGGTAGGTGCTTTTAGGCCTATTTCTGTGTATTTACTCACAAATACAAATTAATGTTTTTATTCAGTGCTGGGGAATGAACCCACAGCCTTCACACTGAGCTACGTCCTAGATCCTTTCTGGCTTTCACACAGGGCCTCATTAAATCCCCAAGTTACCCAGGCTGCCTCAGGCTCCCACTGTTCTGGGATTACAAGCATGGGCCACCATGCCCAGGTGTGTGTGTGTGCGTGTATTTGGTGCTGAATTCATTTGATTTATAAAATGGAAGAGCACACACGAAGTTACTCAAATTGTACATATGTCTTTGACGTTATTCGTAGTACTTTTATTTATTTAGGGGGTGGGTACCAGAAATAGAACTCAGGATCTCACGCTTGCCAGGCAAGTGCCACTGAGCTAAATCCCCAACTCCTCTTAGTACTTTTCTATGCTTTCTGTTTTTTAAAACCAGAGCCAGGTGTGGTGGTGCACACCTGTAATCCCAGGAGGCTGAGGTAGACAGATACCTCAGGTTTGAGGCCAGCCTGGGTTACATATGGAGTTCAAGGCCAGCCTGAACTACATAGCAAGATTCTGTCTCAAAAAACAAAATCAAAGAAAAGGAGTCAAAACTAGACAAACTAATTTGAGGTAGGGTATCAGGAATTGAGCTCACGCCCTTGTGCTTGCCAGGCAGGTGCTGTGCCACTAAACTATATCCCTGGCTCAGAAAATTTTAAGAGAGCATCCAAACACATATTTCTATTAGTAAAAACACAATAATTGTTGCAGAAAAAGTATAGAAGGTACTCAAAGCTGAGTGATTTGGGGCTCTGTGCTTTTAGCATTTTAAAGTCAAACCTGTCACTTTCCCCTTCCTAGTCTATAATTCAAGGCATGCATGCGCCCGGGTTTGTGTGTGTCTGTGTGGTTTGAGACAATATCTTGCTTTGTGGTCCAGGCCAGCCTTGAACTTGCTGTATACCCCAGTCTGGCCCCAAATTCATGGTTCTCCTGTCTCGTTCTCCTGAACGACATAAAAATATTTCTAGAAGCATAGATCAGCGGTGATCTTTTTTCTTTTTTTGTGTGTGTTTTTGAGACAGGGTCTCACTATGCAGTTCAGGCTGGCCTTGAACTCACTTTGTAGCCCAGGCTGGTCTCAAACTCAGTGATCCTCCTGCCTCAGCCTCCTGAGTGCTAGGATTACAGGCATGCACCACCATGCCTGGCTTCAGTAGTGATTTTGCACTGCCCCTGATGCCAGGACACTTGGTGGTCTGGAGGTGTTTTGGTTATCACAAGTCCAGGAGTGCTTCTGGCACCAGTGGTAAAGGCCAGGGACACTGCTAAACACCCTGCATTGCACAGGTCAGCCCCACCGCAAAGAATTAATTCTGGCCTAGAACATCAATAGTGCTGAGCTGGTGAAAGCCTGACCTCAGAGGGAATGTGTGGCGCCCTCTGCTCTGTAGTTTATTTCATGTCATCTTTCCAGATCAGTCTATGAAGATGTACCTGCTCACTTTTTCACTCCTCAGTTTTGCAGACTGTATATTATGATTTGTTTAGTTCATCGTTTTGCTGCTAGTGCTTCGCAGTGTTACTCGTTTTTCTACTCACCTTGGTGATTTGGGGTGAGGAGATCAAACCCAGGGCCTTGCACATGCCAAGCATATGTCCTACCCTGAGCCACCCCACGGCCCCCCATTGTTTTATTGATCACTGTGACCCTCCTGGCCCGCACCCCTGTGTGTTGTGTGTCTGTAATGTCTAGAGTAGACACCCAGTGTAAAAATGCTGACTTCAAGAGTTAACTCCAGGCCGGGTGTGGTGGCTCACGCCTGTAATCCCAGCACCCTGGAGAGGCTGAGGCAGGAGGATCGTTGCGAGTTCGAGAGTTAACTCCTTGCATTTGATCTTGGTCCTCTACAGGGACAAGGGTCTTTCCTTTCTTTTCTTTGTTTCTTATGGTACTGGGACTGAACCCAAGGTCTTCACATTGAACTACACACACCCCTGGCCTTTTCATTTTTATTCTGAGACGGCATTAAGTCACTAAGCTGCCCAGGCTAGGCTGTAACATGCAATCCTCCTGTCTCAGCCTCCTAGACTGCTGGGATTGCGGAAGTGCACTTTCACTCCTGGGTAAGGGACAAGGGTCCTGAGGTGGTCTCCAGCCAACCCTCTTGAAGACCATAGGGTGGGCTGAGGCTGAGCCCTGCTCCTTCCCTCCCTGTGCAGGCATCCACATTCAGTCCTCACAGATCGTGGAGTCGAGCGGCTTGTATACCTCGTGGAGCATCCTGAAGGCTCAGCTGGTTAAGGAAGACAAGGACGCCCAGTTTTACTGTGAACTCAGCTACCGGCTGCCCAGTGGAAACCACATGAAAGAATCTAAGGAAGTCACGGTCCCCGTTTTCTGTGAGTAATGAGCTAGCCCTCTGCTTGCTGGGGTGGGCCTGGCGGAAACTCCTTCCGACCCCTGCCTATCCAGCCTCAGACCACTTCCTGGGCCGAGAACAACCTCCTTTTGCTCGTGCAGACCCCGCAGAAAGGGTGTGGCTGGAAGTGGAGCCCGTGGGAACGCTGAAGGAAGGGGACCACGTGGAAATCAGGTGTCTGACTGACGGCAACCCTGCGCCCCACTTCACCATCAGCAAGAAGGTATGCAGGCCTCCAGGTTGGGTGCAGAGGGTGCAGGCAGGGATGCAGGGGGCGGGGGCAAAACATGCTGTGCTCACCCCTGCATCCTCTCCCAGAACCCCAACACCAAGGAGATGGAGGAGCAGGAAACCCTTGACAATGGCATCCTGACCTTGGATCCTGCCCAGAAGCAGCACAGCGGGGACTATCAGTGTCAAAGCCTGGACTTGGAAGACATGACCTCACTGTCAAGTGAAACCCAGGAACTTCTGGTGAACTGTGAGGGGCTGGGGGCCCAGGACAGGGGGACCTGGCTGGGTCAAGATGGAACCAGCCCTGTCCCGCCCAGGCTGACATTACTGCTGTGCCCCCAGATGTGTCCGATGTTGAAGTGAGCCCCGCAGCACCTGAGGGCCAGGAGGGTGGCAGCCTCACACTGACCTGTAAGGCAGAGAGCAACCAGAACCTGCAGTTCCAGTGGCTGAGGGAAAAGGTACCTGGGGATTCTGCAAATGAGGTTGGCAACAGCTTGCCCCTTCCCAGACCCTCTGACCCACCTCTCCCCCTAGACAGGCCAGGTGCTGCAAGAGGGGTCAACGCTTCAATTACTTGACCTGAAACGGGAGGCAGAGGGTGGCTACCGCTGCGTGGCATATGTGCCCAGTGTACCCGGCCTGAACCGCACACAGCTGGTCAATGTGGCCATTTTTGGTGAGGCCCTTGGGGCAGAGCCCAAGTCACCCCAAGTTGGGTGGTTTTAAGCTCTTTGAGATCAAAAAGCCACCCCATGCCCCGGGAGCCCCTGAGGGAGGAGGAGGCTGGCTAAGCAGGTATGTGCCCACGCTTCCCGATCTTCCCAAGGGCCCCCCCGGATGACAGTAAAAGAGAGGAGAGTGTGGGTGAAAGAGGACACAGTGCAGAATCTGACCTGTGAGGCATCAGGGCACCCTCGGCCCATCATCTCCTGGAATGTCAAGGGCATGGTGAGCAGGCCCAGCTCTGATTAACCCCTGCCCAGCCCAGGCTTTGCACGGTGAACGCTGGAGATCCCGCTTCAACCCTCCTGCGCTGTCTCTTTCCCCACAGGAAAGTAAACAAGAAGAGCAGGACCCACAGAGGGTACTGAGCACCCTGAGTGTCCTTGTGACCCCAGAGCTGCTGGAGACAGGCGTACAATGCACAGCCTCCAACTCCCTGGGCAGAAACACCACCACCATCTTCCTGACGCGGGGTGAGGGCCGCCTCCCTGCAGAGGATGGCAGGGCGCGCCCAGGTGCGGGCACTAACATGCGCTTCCCCTAACTCCCCTCTGCCTCCCAGTCGGCTTAACCACCCTCACACCAGACTCCAGCACAGCTGCTGGCCCCGGCACCTCCACGGTCAGTCTCAGTCCTCATGCCAGAGCCAACAGCACCTCCCCAGGTAAGCAGGGCCTGGCAAGAAGAGGGCCAGCTCCACCCCACCCCACCCCTCTTCTGCCCATCCTCCCACCAGGGAGCCCTGCCCAGAGGTGAGTAGGGCTCATCTTCTGTCATCCTGGGCTGGGCTGGGCTGATGGCAACGTGGCAGCCCAGGACAGGCAGTGACCCCAAGGATCTTTGTGCCATAGAGAAAAAGCTGCCGGAGCAGGAAAGCAAGGGTGTGGTCATTGTGGCTGTGATTGTGTGCATCCTGGTCCTGGCTCTGCTGGGCGCTGTCCTCTATTTCTTCTACAAGAAGGGCAAGCTGCCCTGTGGGCGGTCAGGCAAACAAGAGATGTAAGCACGGGCCGAGCCCTTACAGCCTGCTGTCATTCCCTGCTGCCCAGCTTGCTGCTCCTAGGGGACATTCCCACCTGCCCTGCTGCCCCTCACCCGAGGAGCAGAGGGACCCTGGGTTGGGGCGATCCCTGCTTCACTGCCTGCTACCCGGCTGCCATCAGTCACACCTTCTCCCAAACTATCTACCTCCCTCCCTGAATTGGCCTCAGACCACCAGAGTGTCATCCACGCAGCGCCCTTCCCAGTGGGCCCTGGCCTTCCCTTCCCTCAGTGCCAACCTCTTGCCTCCCTCCTCCCAGCACGATGCCCCCGTCTCGTAAGAGTGAATTTGTAGTTGAAGTTAAGTCAGATAAACTCCCAGAAGAGATGGGCCTCCTACAGGGCAGCACCGGTGACAAGAGGGCTCCAGGAGACCAGGTAGGAGGTGGTTCCTGCGGCCAGTGCTCAGGGACTGGGGGCGACGGGCGAATGGTGCTCATTCCCTGAACACTAACTCCTCCAGCCTTCCTTCTCCTCTGTTGGAGAGAGGGAACAGGCCCCTCTTGTCTCCTTAACACGACTCCCAGACATCAGGCAAGGCAAGGCAAGGGGCAGAGAGACCCCAGAGGAAGACAGAGCAAAGCCCCGTCACGTTACTTTTTCTAAACAATCCTGTGACTGTGACCGCTAAGTCTCAAGTGTGGCTGCCACTTCCCCAGCACCGAGGCAGAGTTGGGGGCCGCCTGTCCTTCTCTGGCCCCCACACCCATCCCTGCTTCTTCCCCCGGGCTGCTGCGCTGAGTCTATGGGCTTCTGCTTCAGTCTGGCCTCTCTTGGTGCTCACACCCTGAACTTATGTTACCTTCCCACCCCTCCCCTCTGCCTGTTTTTCAGGGAGAGAAATACATCGATGTGAGGCATTAGCCCCTGAACCCCATTCGGCTCCCACTTACCCTGGAATATTTCTGCCTCCCTGCGCACTCTTCTCCCCAGCCAGAGCCCCCAGAGGGACCACAGAGAAGACCCCCGTTTCACACCTGCAGACTGGTGCCAGAGGCCCAGCGGGCTAGGACCCCATCCATCCTGGGAAGGACTCACTTGGTCCTGGAGGCCCCTTCCACAGCCTGGGCCAGTCAAGTGATGCCCATGCCAAGAAGGGACCCCAGTTTCCCGAGAGTGGGGAAGAGTTTCTTACAGGAAGTGTTTTCTCCCTACAGTGGTATGGCTGTAGAACTGTCTTTGCCTAGCAGTGGAGAGGGGCGGCCCCTCTGTGCCCATTTCCTGCCCCTCAGGCTGGCATCAGTAACTCAGCTGTACCCTAACATGAGGGTGCAGCGGTGCCCAGGCACTTGTTTAGGGTTCAAGATGTTGCTCACTCTGGCTCAGGACAATACCCAGCCATACCTAGACATCTTCCTGCTCACCTCTCTGGAGTTTTCTTTTTTCTATGACCAAGTCTCACTATGTAGTGCAGGCTGGCCTTAAATTTGCTCATGCAGAACCAGGCTGGCCTTGAAACCTCCCAGTCCTCTTGCCTCAGGCTCCCAAGTGCTGGGATTACAGGCATGTACCAGCACGCTCAGCCTTGAGGTCACTTTTGTGATTCTTTTCTTGGGGCAGAAGCCAGGTATCATTCCTTCAAAGACCTGTCCCTGCAGTGAGGAAGCCATTGAACCCGAGGCCCCTGCGTTTGCGTGGCTTCCATACCTCTTCCGAGGGGGGCATATGAGGCAGCAAGGTGGGAGCTGGGATGATGATGAAATCCCCTGGCCTTCATGGGGTTAAGGGCTAGAGATGTATGTAATTATATCACACCAGATTTCTACACACTGAGCTACCAACCCAAACCCAAAGAAAGACTCAAATGGGAGAATGGTACTTAGGGCTGAAAACTGGGGGCCTGGTCAGACCTTGGGGCATGTCTGTGTGTGCCCACACCCATGTGTGTATGTGTGTATATATATGTATATGGTTTTGTGTGTAAATTTGCAAAGTTTCCTTTTATATATATATAAGAAAAATAAAGCTTAACTGTGCCAGGAATCTCAAGCTGCTTGCTATCATCATGGACACCAGAAGTGCTTGGGGGGCTCTGACCAGCAGCTGTACCAAAAGGGACACAGAACCCACTGCAGTCAGCTGCAGGGACCTAGGGAAATGGGTCCAGCTCTACCAGAGGGGGCGGCTACCCTGTTTCTCAGCTGCTCAGAGGCCTGTGCCACCTTCCCACAGTGGTGACAGTGGTCTCTGCCCTGGCAGCTGGTCCCAGGGCTGCCCCGTGAGGCACCACCTTCCAGCCCCAAATAAGCAAGAATTCAAGTCAGCTACGATAAAAGAAACTTTATTTAAAAATATTTTTTTTACAGACATGGGTGCTTGAAAAAGCTCTTTAGTTAACTGTGTATGGAAATGAAAAAATTAATAAATAACATTAGTATAACAGATCTCTAACATTATTAATACATTGGCAAAACAAAATGGACTTGAAAATGAATCTTAAAGCTCTGCTATTCTCTGTAAGAATATTTACCTTCTGTTTTTCTTATTCTTTACAGGTGAGAATGATTAAATACTGCTAATATAAATTTTTTAAATTAATGACACAATTTTTAAAATAGTCCATGAAAAATCTCATCTAAGTGTCTGTTTTGTTTTCTTCTTTAACACTGATATACAAATTGGGATTCTTCATTGTGGAGAAAACACCAAGTTCTCCCCAGCCCCACCCAGGCCAAGAATTTCAAAATCTTGAATTAGAAGGATCATAAAGAGAATTGTTTCTATCTCCCAATTGTTAGTTAAAAGCAGGGAAGAACTGAAGGGTGAGAGAAAAGTAAAATGTCACTGCATTGAAAACATCTTTTTTCCCTGAAACCTATTACAGTCACCATAACTACAGGCTTCTGTTGGGTCCCTTGTTGCCCCTGCCCGGGGAAAATGAGACACATAGCTGCTTAATGCTTTTAAGTTTGAAGCCTTCAACTGAAAGGAGAGCAACTCTTGAGAGACAGGTCTGTGCCGGCTCAGAATCCAGCAAAAAGAAAGGATAATCCAAGCACCTCCCCTACGGGGCGCACCACACCCTTTGCTGCTCCAGCACCAGTCAACATGATGGGGGCGGCATTGGTACACCTGGAAATTACCCCAGGGGGACAAAATATCCAATCTGATAATTAAGATGCTGAATAAAACAACCAGATGACCCCAGGGTATAGGGGAAAGGGACCACAGACACACTGTACCCACATGCCACCTCTCATCTACAGAAGGACTCCCTGTCTCCAAGATTCTAGGTTTAGGATACTCAAAGCAGAGAAGCTCAGACTCTGGTGTTTCCATATTAAGTCCTAAAATGCAGCCTGGGATACAGTGCTGCCTTAGAAAGGCACAAAACATTTGGCTTTTTTTTTTTCAGTGTGCTAAAAATTGTTTTGTTTTGAATAAAGGAAAAAAGATATATAAGGTTAAAAGCGCCACGTCACCACAGCCAGAAGGCAGATGGAGGAGGTACCTCCTCGCTGCCAGGCCCTACCCCCTTCAGCAGGAACTTAGGCTTTTCATTCAAGGCCAAGACACTCGAGTAGTGCCAAGCAGGGTAGGTCAGGAGGCATCTGCTCTCCCTGGCACTGTGCAGGCTCACTCATCGCAGCAGGCAAGAAGGACAGAAGAGAACACACACTCTACGGATGCCTCAGTAGTTCTCTGCCTCTTCAGTTTCAAGACAGCTACAAGCACAGCTACTCTCACCTAACTTAAGGGCAGAAGTAGGATGGGAAGAAGAAAGCAGCGCAGACCCCAGCACACACTGCCTCAGGGCCTGCACAGGGAAGCAGCCCAAAGCCCAGGAGCTGCAGGACCGCTGCCGTGTAGCCTCTGTCCGCTTCCTGGGTAGAAGGCAGGCATGGGCCGGGCGATGCGGGACCACCTCTCACATTGATCGCTGAGGCTGAATCAGGAGTACAGGATCAGGTGATAAAAACTTTGCTGATTTTTTTCAGCTGCCAGGTCAGTATATTTAAGATTGGCTTTCTGCCTTAGCTCTTTACAAACAAAGGGAGTGGTGAGCCACATTTTTTTCTCGCACTATACTAAGGAAAGCGCAGCAAGATCTCCAAACAGCTGCCATTCTGTTGGTGAACAGCTGGCCCCTCCACATTGCAGCTCCCATCTGACCTGGACATGTGCAGAGCTCACGCTCCTTCCCCCCTTTCCCCATCTCTTACTCTTGCACTACTTTCTGGAACTAGAAACACTGGCAATTCCCCCTACGGACAGCGCAGATTTTCTGGGACACTGTCAAGGCACATGGCACTACTGTGCCTCTGCTCCTTCACTCAGGAGCCTAAACTAGACCATCAAGTGGGAAGTTTGATGCCATGTCCTTCCTGTGTACCTCAATGTGTATCTGTGTATCTTTGGATGTTTAGGTTACTTGTTCATCAAATGACTCTAGTAGTTTAAAAAGTTTTAAGCAAGGCAGTACAAAATGTCTCACAACTCAGCCCTGGCCCTAGGACAGGATAAGTAAGATCCCAAAACCCAGGCAAGCAGCAGTGTAGCTTAAAAAAAAAAAAAAAAAAAAAAAGCTTTAACAGAGAGTCAAGGAAGAATACAGGTAGCCTAAAAATGTGTAGGGGTGGGGCTTTAAAAACCCATAGCTGGGGGCGGGGGATTTAGCTCAGTGGCATAAGTGCCTGCCTTGCAAGTGCGAGGTCGAGAGTTCAATCCCCTGTACCAGAAAAACAAAACCATAGCTGGGCATGGTGGCTCACAAATGCAATCCCATCACTCAGGAGGATCATTGCAAGTTTGAGACCAGCCTGGGCTACAAAGTGAACTCAAGGCCAGCCTGAACTGCATAGTGAGACCCTGTCTCACAAAGACCAAAAAAAAAACAACACCCAGATGTGTAGTAGTGCTGGGTGTGGTAGCATGCATCTGGCGCCCCAGCTAATCAGGAGACTGAGGCGGGAAGATGTGCAGTAAAGGCTCTGTTCTACACCACTCTCTACTTTACATCCTGGCAACTGTCCCAACCGTTACTATTCTTATAGGCCCCTCAGGAGTAGTCCCCAAGGCACTTTGGGCAGGCCTGCTTAAGGGTACTACTGCAGAGCTCCCATGCCCAGGAGACTAATGAGGAGTAATGAGGGCTGTAGGAGACAGATACTCAGCACTAAAACCTAAAGAGAGTGCAGAAGCCCAGGGGTAGTGGCTACAGTGGGAATCTGTGATCTTTTCTCTAAAAGACAGGAAAGAAGGCTAAAGATCTGAGGCTAAATGGAGACTAAGAAATGTCAGCTGGGATAAGACTCAAGAAGAAAAATCTTGGATGCCAAGGTTAACTGGGGGGAGGGAGGGATCAAAGGCAGTGACCAGAAGACATTAAAATTTAAGGATTTCCTTGATGACCCAGATACCTTCTCAAGCCTGCCTTTCTATCCTCAAACCAACAAGACAGAAGTAGCTTTACTCCTAGGGCCCAAGTCCTCCCAGAGGCTCTAGGGAGTCTATAGCCTGCTTTGAGAAGTTCCCCACTCCCAGCTAAAAGTCTGTGCTGCTGCTCCCTGGTCTGCCACCACACCTTGCCCTCCCTGAAGGCCACGTGGCCTGGGACGGACTCTGATCAATGTGTGGGCCAAGTGTATTCATTCATTCTTAAAAATCAAACTGGGAATCTGTATCATGATCCCTACAGCTGAAGGTGGTGTGAGCTTGACGGCTGGGGTGTCTGTGTAGGGACCACACATGGGAACAAAAATGAAGCAGGAGGAAAAGCTTAAGTGCAAACTTTACAGTCTCAGCACCATGCAAAGCAATCGACTGTGCTTTCTACCCTGGGTATGACAGACCCTGTACCCTTAAAATGACCCCCTCCTTTGTTTAGCTTGAACATTTCTTATATCCAAAGGATCCCTAACTAGGAGAGTTAAAAATAAAATCTTAAGGGGAAAAAACTTTGGCTACTGAAGAACTACAAACAAATGATTCAACAAATGCAGAAAAAATAGCTGCAAGCTGAGTCTATCTACAGACACCAGAGTGCTGACCAAGCAAAAGACACTTAAAGTTATAACAATCCAAGAGAGTACACCAGGGGGATAAGGGAGCAGATATCAGTGACAGGACCAGGCCGAGAGTGCCCCCTAAGGGCAGACTCAGGCCTTACCAAGAACCTCGGCTCATTTCCTACTGAGGACAAAGAAAAGCAAAAGAACAGCAACTATAATGTGTGAAAAGGACCCTTGGTGGTGGTCAGGAGGGAGTGGTAATTGTGAACACAGAAATGGTGTTAGAGCCAGGCATGGTGGTGCATGCCTGTTATCCCTACATTTGGGAGGCAGAGGGCTGGAAGATCCCATGAGCTCAAGGCCAGCCTGGACTACATAGTGAGACCCTGCCTCAAAAAACCAGAAAGAAATGGTGTTAGATCTGCATTATGGTCTAGAATCTTTCCCCATCCAATCCTGCCTTCTTCTTCTTCTATTATAGTGCTAGCCCTAATAATTTTCTGCAGTTAAAAAAATCTCAAAAATCAAGCTCAGGCTTGATCTGGTTCCACCATTATTACCCTTGCTCCATGCATTAAATGGCTACATGCATTCCCAGGGAAAGAGGGCTAAATGCCTAGCATGGTGGCTCGTGCCTGTAATCCCAGCACTCTAAGGGTTGGGTGCAGGAGGATTACAAGTTTGAGCCCAGCCTGGTGAACGTAGCAAGATTCTGCCTCAAATGCAAAAGGCTGGAGATGGTGCTTAGTGCAAAGGCTCTGAGTTCAATAACCAGTACTGCGGCTTCAGGGGTGTAGGGGTATGGGGGTGCAGGGTGCATGGGGGTAGGATGCTCGTATAGACTGAGATCACAGTAGTAACAGTAATTAATGCATTATGAGAGGTAAAAATACCTCCAACTGGGTTTCAAAGCTTTAACGTCTAGGAAGATGATGATATGTGAACAGGAAACCCTGGCATCTTTGAGCTCCCCACTCTGGGAGGAAAGGCCAGAGGGTGAAAAGAAAAACCTTCCTAACAGTGTCAGGAACACAAGCAGACCAGTAAAAAGATCAAGGAAGGCACTATATTGAAAAGGGTACTGTGGGGAGATACTAGATTGAAAAGCAGACCACTTTGCTTAAACATTTAATGCCCAGTTGTGCAACTCTTAGCCTAAATATCTTTCAATCCGCTACTCAGAAATAGTAACAAAGGTGAGTTGGTGTCAGGGCTGGGGATATAGCTCAGCAACATAAGCACCATTACAGTTACCAGCCCCTCCATGCCAAAAAAAGAAAAAAAAAGTGGACATCAATGAAACTTAGACCAAGGAATCTCCCAGACATTATCAAAGCTATAGAAGACAACAGGGTTAGGCAGGGCATAGTGGCACACACATGCCTTCCCAGCACTTGAGAGGGCTGAGGCAGGAGGATTTCCACCAGTTTTAAACCAGCCTGGGCTGGTTCAAGTTAGTCTGAATTACACAACAAGATCTTGTCTCAAAAAAAAAGAGGAAAAGGAAGAGGAGAAGGAGGACAATGATGACAGCAGCAGAGCTTACTGGAAGAGTCATCTTGGAGCAATTTTTAGTGAGACAAGTCTGTGACAATCAAATCATATCGAAATGCTACATATAAAACTGTACAACCTTACTGGGAAGAACGCAAGTGCCACACAGTCCCAGTACAACCCCTGTGGTAGCATGGAAGGACATATACTGGCACACGGTACTCAAACATCTGCTAAATCAAGAACAATCAAACTGCTATGGCTAGGCCAATTGTCAGAATACTGTTACTCAGTAGACTGTGGTCATTCATGGTCAAGAAAGCCAACAAGCAAGAAGGGAAGTTTGGAAAGGTCAATAACCTTCTGACTTTCATGATGTGAGGTAGGAGAACATTATGCACTAATACACTGCTGGACAATTATCACAAAAGTCTAGATATTGTTAATTGTACCTTAAAGGGAATAGATAGCTGGTCCTTAGTTTGCAAGTAAGTTGTGTTGTAAAAACTGATTTCTAAGTCTGCTGTTTTCATCGTAAAACATTCTACTTTCCTACACAGGAAATAAATATTTTAAGAGTGAAGAACAACAATCTTTCCCCACCCCCAATTTTTTCTGGGGGGAATTTGAGACAGGGTCCTGCTGCACAGTGCAGATTGGCCTTCAACTCGCTTATGTAGCCTAGGTTGGCCTCAAACTCATGACGATTCTTCTGCCTCAGCCTCCTGAGTGATGGGATTCTAGGCAGGTGCCACCATAACCAGCTCCCCAATTTTGAAATTCAAAGTAATTTCTGAATGCTATTAATAGTACTGCCCCCACATCTTGAGACCTGGTAGTGAGGCTGCTGAGAAGAGAAGAGAATGGAAGAATGGCAGGCTGTGTAGGATGGGGCTGGGGAAAGGGAAGGGCTAACCCCAGCTAGAGACCACTACTGTATTTAAATAAATATTAGCAGATACATGCTGAGATGACGAGCTGACCAATCTACCACTTAGCTAAGGGGAGGCATATTCTAGACCCCACAGGTTTTTCCACTCTGAGGACTTGCTGATTTTAGCAGGAGTGTGGAAAGGGCAGCTGTGCAAGTGCAGTTCTGAGAGCTGCAAGACAGGCAGCTCATAATGAGGCAGCTTATGCAAAGCAACACACAAAAAACACAGGGCCGAGGATTTAGCTCAGCAGCAAAGCACCTGCCTGGCAAGTGCAGGTCCTGAGTCTGATTCTCAGTACAAAAACAGAGAAAACAGGAAAATGATGCGGGGATTTAGCTCAGCCAAACAAGCACTGCCTACCTGGCAAGTGTGAGGTTGTGGGTTTGATCCAGTACCAAAAAACAAACAAACAACCCCACAGAAAACAGAAAATTGGGTTAATACAACAGCCTAATGAATCTTCAAAAAAAGAAATATTAAAGTGGTTTTCTTGAACATATCAACCATTTCTAATAAGGAGGGAAAAAAAGGGCTGGCTTGCTAAAAATGACAAACTCTAATCCTAGTGAATGGCAATTTAAGTTAAATTCAGAGCAAAAGCCAGAGTATTAAAAATCGGAATGTAAGTTCAGCACAGCACCACATACCTGTAATCCCATCAGCTCAGCATTCTGAGAGGCTGAGACAGGGTGACAGCAAGTTCAAACCAGCCTGCACAACTCAGTAAGACCCTACCTCAAAACTTAAAGAAGGGCTAGGAACACGGCTCAATGCAAAGGCCCTGGGCTCAATCTCTCGTGACACCCCCCCACCCCAGTCAGAATACGAATGGAAGGTGAAGAATAGATGCTTCAAAGAAAAGTAGAAAAAAAATCCACATTTTGAGACTATCCTCTAAACAGGAATTATATGACAACCTTCTTAAGGTTGTCAATTTCTGGCCAAGACCCTGCCATGTTCTCCATGCACCAGTCAGAGGCACCAGTCAGAGGCACGAGCATGACACAATGGTCCAAAGCCTTCAACACCTGCAGATTTTCACCTACCGAATCACTACCCAAGCTCACCAGTGTGCACATGCTCAACACAGAGGCCTGGACTGTCAGTTTCAGGGAGGACTGAAGAGCCACACAGGGGTTTAGCAGAGGAAGCAAAAAACTTCAGCCTGGCCAGGATGGACAATAATCTCATGGAGGATGGGAATGCACTGGACAGGCAGAAGAGACACAGCCAGAGCTTTCTTGACAGACCTTCAAACTACAGGTAATAGCTAGAGAGAAAAATACTATCATCTGGATAGTCCCGGAAACTGCTGGCATTTTTCCTTTCCCGGTTCTAAGTTTAGGCCTTCAATATTTAAGCAAAACGCAAAACTAAACCCTACCCGGGACGCTGGCCTACAGTTGCTTACTTGCCGCCCCCTTCCCCACCTCTTTCCATCCCAGTGCAGGAACTGCACCCACTGGGGCTCCGCTGTTCCTCTCCTGTGGGGGAGACAGGAGATGACACTAGTTGACCACAGCAAGTCATCACAAAGCCCTGTATGGTCTGCTTTGGCAATATAAATAGCTTGAGCCAAGAGGATACAGCACGGAGATTGTGGAGCAGATGGACACCATGAGAAGACTCAGAGAGCAGGACAAGCAAGCTGGCTTTAGCAGGGTCATTTCTGTCTGGACTGATCCTGAGGAAGGTAACTTTGCAGGCAGTAGGCTGATTTCTGACAAGGGGAAGGAGTGCACGCTGTTGGGGAGGTCAGTAAAAGACTGGACAGAGAACAAACTTAACCCTGCAGCCGCTGGACAGCATCTACAGCACAGTGGGTCTCCCAGCTGGACTTAGAATCTTCTCCATGGACTTGCAAGTTCACAAACTGCCAGCCTTTTCCCACATTATCTTTGATTAGAGTAATTTATTTCAGTGAGTAAACAAAGTGTACATGGAACATAAAGGGAAGAAAAAAGGGCAAGAAATGGAGAAAAGCAACATTCCATTCCCCAAGCCCTAGGCACAAGAGAAAACCAAGTCACTGGGCAGCACCAATATAGAAAAGGTGCTAATGATCAGCAAAATGCTGTGCTACCACCAGTGACAAACCCATTCTTTGAAGGACAAATAAAAAGTCATTTCTGAAAATCTAATCTGGCTCATGTTCAAAAGGATACCCATGTAAGCTATAACTGATTAACTGGAAAGAAAAACTGGACAGATAAATCCTGTCTATTTTGTGCATCTAAATAGCATATAAATGAAATTTCCTAGAAGTTTCATGGTGTTTGGGCCAAAAAGTCATCCTGCAAACATGTTCATCTCTTACTGTAACGTAGAAAGACTCATGACCTATACCAGATCACACGCCTGGCATCAAGGCAACGGACTCCCACAGAGTGATCACTGGGGAGGACATGGAATGTATCTGAAGGCCTCTATTTCTAATCAGTCACCATATAATTAGGCTAATTCAAATCTTATTTTAACAAATCCAATGTTCCTACCACACCACTTTGGAGTGCCCAGTGTTACTGCTAGCATCCAACATGACTACAATGACACAGCCACAGTACTTTCTCTCTTACCTACCTCTACCAAACAAACCAATACCGTCACACAACACAGAATGCCCCTTAAGGGCATGGCCTCAGGAAGGCTGGTCACAGCAAGCCAACTGCCAATGACAGAACACTGAGGGTGGGCTGAGAGGTAAAGGACAGGGAAGTGTTCTAAAAAATACACAACTTTTTAGCTATGCACATGCCGATCTAAGCCAAAGGGGAGTGCTGAAGGTGTGATACACACGGGGCCGGGTGGAATACCATAGCAGACAGAAGTTTTTTCCAAGATTCCTTCCTGAGCCTCTTGCGCTAATTCCCCACTTGAGATTAACACAGCAGGACAATCTTATCATCACAGGACATATAACCACGGACAGACAGACAGACATGAACATATCCTCAACCAAGGAAAGTCTTACATCCTCAATTAGGGTTTAGAGCACAATACTTATTCTACTGCTTTCTGGACTGTTCCTCAGGAAGGTTACCATGTAATAAAAATCCACACTTTCTCCAAATAGGGACTGAAGGACACCTTCAAGAACAATACAATAATAAAACACATTAGCTGCTCCATTTTCATTCCACTGCTTTGAAATCTTGGGACCACGGTGTGATACTCACAGAGAGGGCAGAACCTCACTGTGAAGTCCCCAAAAGAGCTTCTGCCCTCCTAGGTGCTCCTCAAGAGCCCAGCTCTTGGATGCTCGTAGCTGTGGTAGGGAGGGATGTGCTAGGTAGCCACATGAGCAGGGGATGAAATAGTAACAAATTCTCGGAGGATGTTTTTGGCCATTTCAATGTTGTTGTGGGCAATGACCAAAGCTTTCTGAATGTCCTGGTAGGAGTAGCCCTGGCTCATGAGGTTTTCAATCTCACTGGAGAGCTGAGGTGCTGGGGTGGCAGCAGGGGTGGCCACAGCAGCACCACCACCTTGCTGACAGCTACCTGCTTTCCGTTCAGAGTTGATTCTCCGAGGGAATGGTTTTGGGGGCCGCTCAGGAACTTGAGAACCCTCGGTAAAATCTGGAAGAAATAGCAAAGAAAATATTGAGGGAAATCTTCAATTAGTGGCAATACTAAAAGTAGTAACAATGTGTTAATATCAACTCGTGACTGACCTGTCAATTGGAGGCCTGGGCTTTTCTGTTGTAAAATGGGTTTTAGAGATTCAAGGGTTAGAGGTTCACAGGCTCTTGGATTTAACTTCCTCCTTATCACAGTAGCAGCCAAATTCTAAATACACCACACATCCGTTCTATTTACAGTCACTGTTGCTATGATAAACATGCAATATCTACATCATGTTTTATACTGAGTGACAAATTTTCTTTTCTTTTTTGGGAGGTGGGACACGGGGAATCAAACTCATGACCTTGTATTTGCCAGGTAGGTGCTTATGCCACTGAATTATATTCCTGGCCCCCGCTGCGTGACAAATTTTCATACACATAATCATATTATTATTTTTTAATTCTGAGGGGATCAGAAAATACTAAATTCCTTTTTCTACAAATTAGAAGCAGAAAAAAACCTAAGCACCAAAACAGAATGGGTAGAGATCACTGCCTGTTTGAGCCACTGGATGCTGGAGATCTTCTCACTAGCTGTCCTGAAGGCTGCCTTTAGTTTCCAAAGTGACAGCAACTTTGCCTGTTGTCCTACCAGGCAGCCACAGGTGCAAAAAGGACAGACCCCAGTAATCCAGGCCCAAGATAGGTTCCAGGCCCACTCCATGTGCATTCCAGGACAGTCTGCCTGCTTTCCACTGAACAGGGTCCAGAAGAGAAGAGTATAAAGTCTGAGCATCAACTTAATTAGTGGTGTCTTCTTAAGGAATACTTGGGGGGGGAAAAAAAAAATCACAAAACCCTATCTGCCCAGCATTTCTAAGTCTGAAGGGTTTGAACATAGTTTGATTTCATAATCTGGAACCTAGGAGCAGGTTTCTCCCCATTTAGACATGATTAGTCTACTACTACCACCCATTAACTTGTGCCACCAGAGGATGTCACTTCTTAGTATACATTAGGATCAAACCCAACACAGCCTCTAGACTCACTTGTTGAGGATTCAGCATCCAGAGACAACCAGCCAAAGGATGAGCTGGCATTGGAGATGTCCGAGAGAGTTCGGCGGGCTAGGACAGCTGGTACCGGTGGCTTAGGGACATCATAGCCATCATCATCATTTTCTGATTCCTCAGGGCCGGTGGTTGTGTGGGCTGCAGCCAAACTGCCTTCACCTGGAGAAATGGTGGCACGTTATGGTCTCCTGACACACCTCATCTTCTAACAGCCCTGAGCCGTCCAGGGGCCTCCATTCACTCAAGCCTGCATTCAACCACTTACTCCAGTCTACAGTTACTCAATGCCTACTGGATGCCAAACACCATGTGAGGCCTTGTGGGTAGAAATAAAAAGAAACAGAAAATAGTATCTGTGCCAAACTTGCAGTTCTGTTGTGAAATGTGTCAAAGGTTACTGTCGCCAAAGTCAATAGCCACCTCTCCAGGGCAAAGATTCAAGTGCCTTTTGATAGCACTTCTATCTATGTTTCACCTCTGATCAGCCACTGTGCCCTGTGTGTGCAGGCTCCCTGAACTTTCAATCCAGGAAGTTTGTCATCATGGGAATTAAGTATGCACCACCCACACACAAGAATTTCATCAATGCAATGGGAATGAAAGAGGGCTGCCAGAACTGCACGTCCAGGCCATGGAGCACAAATGTCTCCAGGCCCGAGGATCAAAAAGCACAAAAGGAACAAGCTGTATGAAACGGAAATAAAGTGGGCAGGGGCCACCCTGCCCATGAATCAAAGATATTTTATCAAACATTACTGACAACAATTCTCTCCTTTGGTCAAACTATCTCAGTAATCAAATGTCACAGGCTTATTCCTATGGCACATCAACAATTTTTTAAATAGCAGAGAGGGCTACTCACCAAAGGTGCTGTTCTCGGTGGCAGATGCTGCCTGGGACTGAATATTGTACATTGCTTCATAAGTGCAACTATCAGTTTGCTGGTCACAATCACCTGCTCTGAACGGGAAGGAAAGCAGCAGGACAATCTTCAGAAACAACTCTGTGACCTGCAAACTTACTAAGGCTTTTCTGTTCACAGCTACACTAGGTCCCGATTCTCTCAGAACACTTGTCTCTTGTGACAATTTACAGAAGTGTGTACCCTGATGGTCACTGTGATGGTGAGAAAACACGCGAAGAATTTCTTCCAAGAGACTTAAACATCAGGGACTGGACTTATTGCTTTAATTCTAGATAATCATGTGTGTAAGCAGCAAGCCAAGTAGGTGATGGTGTCACTGCACTTCCACAGAAAGGTGTCTGGCCCCAAGCAGGGCTGCTCTGAACCTACCGTGAGCTCTGGGTTGTCTCTGAAGGCCGTTTCAAGTCTGGCTTTTTAAGCCCTATTGGCCTAGAAGAGGGAGTCATGTACTCTGTGTCCACCTCACTCTCACCCCGTTCTCCAGCTGGCAGTTTTGGCACTGGAAGAGGTCTGCAAGACGAGAAATAAAAAACAAAAAAATTAATCCAGAAAACTTTCAAGTGTGAATCACATAACTTCAAAACAGATACAACTCAAATTCAGCAGAGTAAAATACATACCTCCCAGGAACTATTTACTAACCAAGAAAGGTCACTGAGCAAAAGCCGCACCAGCTAAAATCCCACTTTCAGCTGACCAGAGAGAGGCATGACAATTATGCTTGAAATGTGCTGCACTGGGGTCTGTACCTGATGCCAGCTGGTCCCAATTTTAAAGCTGGTATCCTAGTTTTTCTGCCACTGGGTTTGGAGAAACAACAGCAGGTGGCTTCCTGATAGCATACTAGGAATGTATACCAAATCCCTTCCATTACAAAATCTACCTATGGTTTCAAAGAGCAGCACATGTTGTCAAAACCTTGTCTCATATATTACCTTTTTAAAGTACACTTTTCCTCCTCAATAGTTTCTACAAGAAAAATCTAAAATAAAGAGAAAATAACTTTCTGTGTAACATTTCTGGAACTAGAGCCCAGCATTCTGACTCCTGTTGCAGGTTGCTTTTTGTTTGTTTCACAGTGCTGGGAACCAAACCCAGGAGGTGTGTTAGACAAGCACTCCCAAAGCACTAGGGTGTTCCCAGCCCTGTCCTTCACAAACCTATGAAATAGCACTCCTCCCACCTGCCCCACGAGAGCAAGTCTCCACCAGTGAACTGTAAAAGAAGCACACAAATTGCTTCTTAGAGTGCAAATTTCTCTTTCTCTTTATTGTTTTTCTGTATATTTGATATACTCTATTGAGGATCACTTCTTACATTTGCCTCTTCGTATTTACTTAATTTTTAGTCTTAAGTATAAAAGCAACGCAAGCTGGCTTTGAATCCCTAGGTTCTAGCAACCCTCCCACCTTAGCCTCTCAAACAGGCAGGCCTAGCGCCCAGCTTAGATGTTATGGTCATCACTGAAAAATCGCCTAGGTACAGGCAAATACTAATTTAAGATTTCTGCAATGCATGCTGAAATTATGAGGTAAAATGTACTAACAGATGATTTGCTTTGAAAATGTCAAACAAGCAAGACACACTGATAAGATGACAGATAGTGTGTGATAAAAGTGTTAATAAAATGCTAATAGTTGAATCCAGAGGAAAAGTACACAGGTGCTCAATTTTATGTTTGTAATTTTCACAAGGAAAAACAATTAAAATTAAGCAAAAACACCAAGTGTCAATTTCTTACATAGCTGTAGAAATAAAAGGCTGCTTCAACTTTTTGGAGTGTTAACTCAAATTTCATTTCTAAGAATTTTTCCAATGAAAACAATCAAGATATCAGCACTCAGGAGGCTGAGGGGGGGATTGTTATGAGTTCAAGGCCAGCTGGGGGTTCAAAGTTAAGTTCAAAGCCAGCCTGATCTGTACAGTGAAATCCTATCTCAAAAAGACACACACACACACACACACAGACACCCACACAAACAAAATCAAGAATATTTACTATAGAGCTATCTATAATACTGAAAAAATAATAACCTAAAATATCAAATTATAGTTTGACCCCCAGTAACCCCCCAATCAAATTACAATGTACTAGATAACCTTTTTTATTTTTTTGGTACCCAGGATTGAACTTATGACATCACACTTGCCAGGCAGGCGCTTATGCTACTGAGCTAAATCCCTGGCTAGATAACTTTTTTTTGAGATAGGGTCTCAGTAGGTAGTTCAGGATAGCCTGAAAGTCAGAATGCTCCTCTTGCCTCAGCCTCCCAAGTGCTTGGATTACAGGTGTGCATGCCACACCTACCTTGGAATATCTTTACAATGCTAAGAGAAACTAGCTCCAGAATATATGGCACTCAGTAAAAATATCTTTTTAAAAAATGTGAGGCCAGGTGTGGTGGACTCCTGTAATCCCAGCACCTGGGAGGCTAAGGCAGGAGAGTAGAAAGTTGTTAAGTTCAACGCCAGCCTGGAATACATAGCAAGACTTTATCTCACTAGACACAGTGGTAAAGGCCTGTAATCCTAGCACTTAGGAGGCTGAGGAAAAAGAATCACCATGAATTAATTCAAGACCAGCTTGGGCTACACAGTGAAATCAAGGACAGCCTGATTACAACTACATAAGAGGCTCTATCTCAAGTATTCAACAAATCAATCAATCAATCAATAATGATAAACCAAGGATGCACACTGGAATTTCTAGGATATCTATTAAAGAACAACAGAAAGGGTGACATGGTATAGCAGAAATACTTCAACCCAAAAACAGTATGAAAACAGAAAAGGAACCCAGAAAACACTGGAAAAATGGTGAAATGATTCAATTTCTTCAAGACAAAGAATGTCAAATTGGATTTATGAATCTCCCCCATGTATACACTGCTTATAAGGGACAGACCATCACATTTCTATTGAGAACATATAAAGAACTAAAATAATAATAATAATAAAAAATTAAAAATCAGTCCTCCCAGATTTAAAGACCTAATCCCAGAATGGGCATCTAACATGAATATGCATTTCTCAGATGAAGAAATACAAACAGCAAATAAATATGTAAAAAAATGTTCAACATCAGTGGTCATTTGAGAGATGCAAATTAAAACAATGCTGAGATTCCACCTCACCCTGAAAAGAATCGCTATCATCAAAAAATCAGTAACAAATGCTAGAGGGGCTGTGGGGAAAAAGTAACCCTTCTCCACTGTTGGTAGGAGTATAGACTGGTGCAAGCACTATGGAAATCAGTGTGAAGATTTCTCAAAAACCAGGACTAGAGGTCCCACTCAACCCATCTATTCCCCTTCTGGGTATCCTCCCAAAATAATTAAAAACATCATACCACAGCAATATGTGTGCACCCATGTTTACAGAAGCCCAATTTGCAATGCCAGATCTTGGAAACAACCTAAATGCTCATCTACTGAGGAATAGTTAAAAAAAGATGCGGTATTTTTATGTAATGGAGTACTACTCAACCATAAAGGATAAACTAGAGACTTTTATAGCTAAACAGATGCAACTTAAGACCATACTCATAAGTGAAATAAATGTATAAACATCGTGTTGTCTCACTAGTGTGAGAAGCTGGAAGAGAAAATATAAATACACACACACACATATATAAATATAAAATAGTTAAGATAGTTATACTACTGATTTCTCTGAGTTCACTGAACAGGGAGATTTGTGCTGGCATTGTTCGGACAATTGAAGGCAGATATTTTGTGCTCTGGGTGAATGATTTGAGGATGACAATGCACAATGTATGTACCACTGCTGCCCCCAATTGATGTGTTCTGAAATTTTGTTTTATGCTGTTTTTTTTCCTCTTTGAAATAAAATGGATTTGAAAAAAAAATTTTTTTAAACTTAAAAAAGAGATACACTTTGAATATAAGGACAGGAAAAGGTTGAAAACAGCCATTTTAATATAAGACAAAGCATACAACGTAAGCAAGAAGGAGAACTACAGCATATATTTCTTAATAATACAAAAGCTTACAATTAGTATCAATGATTTTAACTTTCTATTATCTTAACTATACAGGATAAACATACGTAGCAGAAAAATGGACAGAATTTAAAAGGACAAAAAGGAAACTCAGGAGAATTTGACAGTCCTCTCAGTTATCTGACAGAACAGGTAGGTTTTTAAAAATCTGAGACATAAGATATAAACACAGGGCAACCCGCTCAGGGTCCCCTTCTGTCTCTCTTCAGACAGAAGCTTTCTCTCAATAAATATGTTCTACTCTTCACCTCTGTTGTTCCTAAAACGGAACAGAGGTGAGAGTTTGCTTTTGTTTCATAGACTCTGGACTGGGACTCCTTTAGGTAACAAATTTTTGTCCCTAATGTAATCAACTTTACCTGAACTACTGATCTTATTGGCTAACTATAGTTATATCCCCCCTTATGCCCATGTCCCTTATGACTTCCCAGTCTTCCCCCACCTTGAACCCATGGCCTTACTCCATAAAAATCCTTGGAAAAGACAGAGTCGGGGGCAACCTGCTCAGGACCCCCTTCTGTCTCTCTTCAGACAAGAGGCTTTGTCACTATCCAGCAATTGTAGGACATGTTTTTTTAAATTTCTTTTTGAGACAGAGTCTTGTATGTAGTACCAGCTGGTCTTGAACTCACTATGAACCCAGGCTGGCTTCACACTTGTGGTGATCTTCTTGCCTCAGCCTTCTTAGCACTGGGATGACAGGCATGTGTCACCATGCCTGGTCAGAACACACAGTCTTATGAAATGAACGTACTACTTATTACTGGGTTTTACCATAAACTTGTGAATAAAAATATGGCCTTGCTGGTTATGGTGGTGTAATCTGGGCAACTGAGGCAGGAACACTGCAAGTTTGAGTCCAGCCTGGGCAATTTACTGACTCAGTGAGACTGTTTCAAATTTAAGGGGGAGAGGGGGTAAGTTCAGAATACAGCTCAGTGCAAAGGCCCTAGGTTCAACCCCAAGTACAGGAAAACAACAACAAACAAAAATGTTAGAATGAAGCCACAAAACAGCTCCAGGATAACCAAAAACATCTTCAGATGTCTGAATCACGCACTTCATGAATAACTTATTGAAGAAATCATAACAAAGTATGTATTTTAAGTAAATGATCACAAAAATATGATGTATAAATTTGCCAATGCAGCTAAGTATGTGACACAGACTAATGTCTGTGTACCCCTGAAATGCTATGCTGAAGCTCTAATCTCCAGTTTGGCTGTATTTGGAGATGGAGACACTCACAGGAGTTACTAAATTAAGGATGGATGAGGTCACAGGGTGACCTCCTGACAGGACAGGATTCATGTCCTTGTAAGAAGCCAGCCTAAAGCATGCTCACTCAACCTCCTGCACACATGCACACACCAGGAAGAAGGCCCTCCAAGGACTGGCCCTGCTGATGTCCTGCTCCAGACTTCCGGCCTCTACACTGTGAAGAAATAATTACACCCAGTGTGCAGTGTTCTGCTAGGGCAGGTGAAGTGGACCAAGACCAGCCATCTTAGGATGCTAGAAAAATAGCCAATTAAAGAAAGCTGGAAGAGTAAAATAAAGCACAGATAGCAATTAACCAGAAAGCAAATACCCAAGTATGAATAAATAACACAAAACTAAAATTGCTTTTTTTGAAAAGATTAATAACTTGACATGTTCCAACAAGAGTGATTCGGGAGCTTTTTCCTGTGAGTCAGTGCCATTCACAGACTGTAGGGGAAGAGGACAAGAAGTAACCAAGAAGCAAGCCCTCCCTCCGAACGAGTGCCATGTGCAGGCCACTGTGTGTATGGAGGAGCCTGATGCCAGCCTCTTCTGGCACGCAGGCTGGGAAACAAGAAGAGCCAACCACACCCCAACCCCATCTCCACCATAAGCAACTGGCTGATCGGAGGAACACCAGCTGTGATGCTAGCTGATGAGGCAAAATACAATCTAATTCTTGTAGTGTTTAGAATTCCTCTGACTTTGCAGGTCCAAAGCCAGTAGTCTGATTATCTATTCAGAGGATAGTAATACATAGTATGGCATCTATGGGGGATCTTCTGACGGTGGTAGCCATTGCTGACTCCCTGTTACCCTGTTTTGTTGGGTTGGGTTTTATTGTTTTGTTTTGTTTGATTTTATTATACCTAATGGCATGGCCAGCTACTTCAAAGATAACAAGATATATTACTATAACCATTTTGGATTTATTATTATCTTGGTTTGAGTCCTTTACTGCATTCATTGTTTTGTTTTTATTGGTCCTATTCTGTTTTGCTTGATTTTTACTATGTCTGAAGGTATGGGCAGCTATTTTGAAGACAAGAGGCATTGTGGTAACCATTGTTGATTTCATATTGAAGTCCTGTATCACTTACACTGGTTTGTTTTGATTGGCTTTACTTTGTTTTATTTTGCTTGGTTTTACTGTCTTTAAAATAAAAAAAAATTTTTAAAAAGTGATTTACGTACATGTATACAGAAACAAGAATGGAAGGAAGGACTTCATGTGGTACAAACACAGATCAACTTTTATTTTCTTCTTTATATTTTTCTGAGTTTCCTAAATTTTCTATAAATCAAGTACTTAAAAGTACCAACTTCACCAAATGAAATACAACTTTAGTAAACTTACCTGGCAGCCAGAGAATAAATGGCATTGGCAGATGAGGAAGGTTTGATTTTGGGGTGCTCACACTCTGGACCTGCTAATGGATTATTACTGATATTCTGGAAAGTAAAGAAAGACATTGAAAAGAGTCTCTACCACAGTTAAATATCTCCTCTTAATGCAGTCAAAACCACAAGAATACTAACACTGATGCAGACCTCACTGTCAGTGCTATCCCAAGAGCTAGCACATCTGACAAAAGCTCTGAAAAATTCTCAAACGTAATGTTAAGAAGGCAGAGATCTAGAAAGTACCAGGGAAATGCGCTTTCTGTTTGTTTAAATACTGGAAAACTTCGAGTAGCTAATCTATACCCACACTCAAAATGGTCATTAATAACCACCAAAAAGTCACATTTAGCCACACTCACTAATTAGACTCCTTATCACATAGGTGTCACTTAAATGGAAATACCCACCTGAGTGCCACAACACTCAATTTCATCCCTCCTATTCCACATCCTCCTCAGAGTCCCAACTACCTGTTAATTCCGTCAAAGGCTCATCGCAAATCCAAATGTCCCTAGTCGGCCAAATTCAAATGTTCATGCTGTGTGTATGGATTTCTCGTGGCCTTTTCCACCTCCTGCTTTTAAGTCTTTCATCTGTTTGGCACTCTCTAAAAGCTTCACCTACAGGCAGCCCACTTCTGCTCAGAGGCCTCTCCTTTTTGATCATATGGCAGGAGCTACACTATATCCCTGTGCTATTTCTCAAACCATCCTGAACTCAATCTCTTTCCCTCTACTTCAGATAAGCATGGTTCACTCTCCCTACTGCTTCTGGTCTTTACTTAAGAGTTGTACGCTAAGGACGGGGTTTTAGCTCAGTGGCACAAGTGCCTGCCTGGTAAGCTTCAGGTCATGAGTTCAATCCCCGGTAACAAAAAGAAAAACAGTTGCACCCCATCTCTTCCTGTACTGCCCACCCCAACTCTAGCTCTCCATAGGCCTTTAATGCTCCTTCTCCTCAGCACTTGTCACCTGAGCATACCGTGTATTGTACTCACCTTACTTCTCATCATCCTCCTGTTAAGAATATAAGTAAGCTTTGTGAAGCAACAATTATGTGCACAACTGAAATGACAGAAAGAGAAATCCTCTCCCAACCACAAGCTTTCCCCATCTTTCTTCAATCTATTCTTTCTAATCTATCCTGCATATTACTATTAAGTTTCTTCAATCGACTAACTGAAAACCTTCAAACTTTCACCATTTCCTACCAAATAAATTCGCATTCATAGGGGTATAATCTAACATGACTGCTCCTTTCTATTCATTTCCTCTGCTCTACCCATCATTCCATAATACACTTATACACTCTGTCAATGCGGCTGTGATCTATCTTAAAACTGCATCTGGACTCTAACAATCCCATGAGTCAGCCATGTAACAAGCTTTCTGTGATCATATTTTCTATAACAAACAAAATCCCTTGTATCTGCTTTTCAAAGAACTCAATTCAGTTGTCTTTTTTTTATAGAGCCCTACAACTGCTCTAGCTGTATTCCTCCCAAAACATAAAGAGATTTCTACTTATATTGTGTATGGCACTTACACAGGATGCTTACTGACATACAGCTGCCTTATCTGTCCTGTTAACATACTTTTCCCCTGCAGTGTTTGGGAAGGCACCCTACGCAAGTGCTCTATCACTGAGACACATCCTCAGACCAACCTACAGACTTCCTTATGTCTGAATTCTGTAAAAAACTTGGCCCATAAGATGCCATCCACAAATATGTGTTAAAAGGCTAATTTGAAAACTGGTACTCACCATGGAGGTGTCCAGACTGAATGTGCTTCCAAGCCTAGCCACATCTGCTCTGGTCTCCATTTGTGAGGGCAAAGAAAATGGAAGTGAGTGCCGGTTGGTTAATTCTCTTCCAGTCCAGGGGTCACTGGGGCTTGGAGTAGCTACTGGTACTTTGGGGATTGGCCGGGGCAACCATGAGTCCCCAAGACGGCTAGAGGGTACAGGGGGCAGTTTGTCCCTCCCTGGACAATCGCCTGGTGTACAAGGGAGGGGGCGTCTCTGAGGTCGCGATTCTGCTCCAACTGCATGTGGCCGCTCTGGAGGGGGTGGTGGTGGAAGATCTCGAAGTGTAGGTGGTATTGGCAACGGCTTGTCCTTATGAAGGGACACAGAAGCAGCCTGTGAAAGCAATACGAAGTCAATCTATCAAAACTCACTAATGCACAAAAAGACACAAAACTGAAGAAATAGGTAATGCTGTACCTTGGGGGTAGTTCCTAGACCAGAAGCACTTGGAGGAACAGACACCCGCTGCTGCAGAAGGTCTAGCCGTGGTGGCACTGGGGGGAGGGAAGCTTGTGGGGCCACTGAGAATGGAGAAGGGGGCCGTTCCACCTGGCACCAATGAAATTTAACAGGTTACTCTTGTTAGGAAACTGGCATCTTTCAGATCCTTTTAAGGCTGGACACAGCAAACTATGAATAAAATGTTGGATGGCAACTCAGGGGTACACAAATCTCTAAATTCTCAGAAACTTCCAGAATCTTAGAACTATTTTTATGCCACCATAAGAGGGCACTCTTAACCCCAGAAATACCAAGCAGATAGCAAATTGTAAGCAGATACATCCAGAAAGACAAGACTACAAAAAGCTTCCTAGGCTGAGGCAAGAGGATCATCACAAGTTTGAGACCAGCCTGGGCTACAAAGTGAGCTGAAGGCTAACCTAAACTGCATAGCAAGACCTTGTGTCAAAACAAAACAAAATTTCCTAGCTTACAATTGAAAGAAAGAAAGAAAGAAAGAAAGAAAGAAAGAAAGAAAGAAAGAAAGAAAGAAAGAAAGAAAGAAAGAAAGAAAGAGAAAGGAAAGGAAAGGAAAGGAAAGGAAAGGAAAGGAAAGGAAAGGAAAGGAAAGGAAAGGAAAGGAAAGGAAAGGAAAGGAAAGGAAGGCAAACAACCTATTATATAATTTTCTGCCTCTTCTTCTCTGGAAAGAAAAATATCTTTCAAAGATTAAAAATAGAGGGTTCAGGGATATAGCTCAGTGGCATAGCACCCGCCTGGCAAGGGCAAGTTCCTGAGTTTGATTCCTGATACCAAAAAAAAAAAAAAGATTAAAAACAAACTCGTACAAGAAAAGAGCAGTTAACTAGGAAAACGTTAACAAGTTAACTAAAAGAATGTTTAGAAGGCAGAATTAGAAAATAAATCAGTAACAATAAATTCCCTTGGGTTATTATGATAAAGAGATTTGTAAGAGGGGAATGATCAACAATTCCACTAAAATGTATCTTGAGACCTTTCTAAGAACCAAGTTACTTCAAAGGATTTACATTTTCTGACAATTTGCATTGTAAAACTGAGGAATTCAATTAAAAGAAACAATACATGCATAAACTTTTCCACTTCCCAGGCCTATCACAGAATAAGGAAGGGCTGAGATAAGCTTACTTCAATAAGCTGTAATTCAGACAAAATGCAACTTTGCATTTATATTGCCAACAGGAAAGCACATGACCAAACACAGGCAAATTGTGTATTACAAGCACTTATGCAAGGGACAGAAAAACAACCCTCCCATACTTAGTCTATCAGTGGTGCTGGGTGCTAAACAAGAGGAAAGAAACAAGCCCTTACTACTACTACTACTACTATTATTATTATTATTATTATTATTATTATTTGATTGGGGTTGTTTGTTTGTTTGTTTAACTGGTACCAGGATTGAACTCACAACCGTGCGCTTACAAGGCAGGCACTTAGGCCACTGAGCTAAATCCACAGCCTTATTATTAGCTGTGTCCTTTTACTACTGCTTACAAAAAAGGGCTCTACCTCAGCTAAACCACCAAGCATCAAAAAGCCAAAAATTATTCATCAGGTTAACTCATCAGTATCTAGTCAGTAGCTGTGTCTTGCAGGTTTTTCCCCAAAAGAAACCTCATTCCCATAGCTTCTTTTCCATTGTACTTAACAGTTCAGCCCTAATTTACTGACACAAGCTTTTAGCAACCCCATACATTTAGTTTCCTATCTCACCAAATCCTTTTCCGTACAACTATCATCCTAGTCACCCTAAAAACACTCAGTAACTTAAAAGCAATCAGTATTTCTAACTTCCCATGTCACAGGAAGCCCTTCTGCCTATCTCTCCTGGGTCTCTGGGGCCTGGCCTCCCTGACCTACACTGCCCGTCGCACCTCCCCCAAGAGACATGGCTCTCTGCAGCACTTCCAACCTCAAGCTGTTTCCATCATCCACCTCTCTTCCTCTCATTTCTTAAGTGCAGAAGGCTGAACTAATTATATTCTTCAATCCATATAGCTCAACATAACTGATCTCTGCAATGTTCTTTCTATCCCAACACACCGCAATGTTCCAGAAAAGGAGAAAGAGACAAGTGGACAGGGGAAAAAAAAAAATCAAAGAAATTACACAGGAACACTTCCAAGACCTGAGAGACATGAATCAGGTAATAAAAGGATTCACTGCATACTCAGCCCAATTCAGGAAAAAGGAGAAAGAGCTCATCAAAGAGCAAACATGTCCTAGAACCTAGAAGTCAGTGCAGCTGTCACAATTCAGAGCTGAGGCAAGTATTCTTCAATCTAGAAAACCTTGGAGGATTGAATAAAGGCATTTTAAGCTATCAAAGACCCCCAAAAGGTTTTCTCACCTTTTCACAGAAAGCTTCTTTGAGGACACACTGTATTCAAACAAGGAAGCAACATGAGAAAGAGAACAACATCAGAGCCAAGAAACAGGCACCTCAACAGAGGAGAGGGAATGAGGCTTGCGGAAATGAAAGGGGCATCTCAGGTGACAGGAACACAGCCTGTGCAGAGAAGAACTAGTGCGGACAGGGAGACACTGTTACTCCTATGGATCTGAACCTGTACTGTACTACACACTACCTATTCCACTAACACCATGGATTCATAGAGCTTACTGTGCATGCATCTGATAAATGGCACGACTTGCCAGTGCCTGGTGCAGGTACAGGAAAAGCAGAAGGTTTTCCAAGTTCGCAAAAATCACTACACTGCAGTTCATTACTTGGCACAGTAGGGAGCAAAATCATTTCAGATACTGAATATTGATGCTAGCAAAAAAAAAAAAAGTCACAGTAGAAAGCTATAAAGTAGAAAGGAGGGAGATAAAGAAATATAAATCTATTCCGCTACACTGTATGAGGTAAACAATTAACCAAGAACAAGTACATAATTCAGAAACACAGAATAGGAACTGAGGCTGGGGATTTAGCTCAGTGGCATAAGCGCCTGCCTGGCAAGCACATGGTCTTGAGTTTGATCCCCAGTACCCCCTTTCCCCAAAAAAAGGAACAGAAAAATCTGAATGGAGATGTACAGAAGGGACCTAGCATAGGTGAAGGCAGGGAATCAATGTTTCTATAAGCCTTCTATAGCAATTCTTTTACAAAAAACAACAACAACAACAAAAAAAACAACTATGTGCATTTATCACATGGATTTTTTTTTTAAAGTAGATTCATTAATCAATTATTAATTTTTGGTTTTGTTTTGTTTTTTTGTTACTGGGAATTGAACTCACAACCTCACACTTGCCAAGCAGGCACTGCACTGCTGAGCTATATGCCTGGCCTTTTTTTTTTTGGGGGGGGGGGTCTTTTTGAGACGGTCTTGCTATGTAGTTTGGGGTGGTCTTGGGCTCACTTTGTAGTCCAGGCTGGTCTCGAACTTGCAACAATCCTCCTGCCTCAGCCTGAGTGCTGGGATTACAGGTGTGAGCCACCATGCTCAGCTTGCCCAGCCAATTATTAACTGTATATATAAAAAAATCAAAGTAAGATACACAATAGCTACCACGATACAAAGAAACAGACACTCTCATTTTCATATGGCTTCAAGAGCGATCTTATGACAAAAATAAACATCAGGACAAATTTTAATAGCTATCTAAAAAAGTTACTCAAAATATTTAATTCACACAAAGTATATACACAAAGAGTAATACATACCCACATACCTACTATCCAGCTAGGAAATGAAACTATCTGTGAAGCTGCCATGTCTTTTCCCTAATTATATCTCTATTCTACTGTGGTTTGTTTTTTTGTTTTTGGTTTTTGTTTTTGCTTAAGCATTACTGGGAACTGAACCTAAGGTTTCAATTACACTAGCAAATGCTCTAGTGCTCAACTATAGCCCCAGCTCTAAACAAAACACTGTTATCCAGCACCTCTACTGCTAGAAGTCTATTCCACTACAGAAAAACTTGCAAAATAAGCCAATATGCATAAGCTTAGAAATAATACGTCCCTTTACGAGTGAAAGGATTTGCCCTAGAATAAGTTACTCGGCATTACAGCAGTAGAAGCGGGATCAAGGATGTTTAGCTTGAGGCCACTCCCTCCTTCCCATACGACAACTTCCTTTTTCCTTTCCCAGTGGCACGAGAAAGGTCCCAATCAGCTCCTTGTGCCTTATCTATGCCTGCCATAAGTGCCACCCCTGGTCAGAGATTTTATCCAATGCCCCACGGTCCGGTCAGAGAAAGCCAGGCTTCTACAGTCATGGAGCTCTCTCCATATCCTCAGAATAAAGGCTACTTTTATTTTATATTTCTCTTATTGCACCAAAAACCTAACAATGAGAAGCTAAATAAATTACAGAATAATCAAGTAATAATAATACAAATAGGAGGTTGTATTTTCTCCGAGTTTCTAAACAGCTAGAGGGATAGTGCTCATTTTCTTCTAAATGCCTATACTGGAATAGGAACAAGGGGGAAAGTGGGGAAGGAGAAAGAACAAAGGTAAAAGAAAAAATGGAAACAAAGCTTTGCAAATAAGGAGAAGAAGTGTTGAAGGGAAGAAAGGGGTTGGGGAAAACGAATCAAAATATAAAACTCCTGTAATCCCAGCACTTGGGAGGTTAAGACAGGAAAACCATTTGCAAGTCAGAGAGCAGCCTGGGCTACAAAGTAAACCCAAGGCCAGCCTGAACTGCATAGCAAGACCCTGTCACAAAAAGACAACTATTCGCAGACTAGGGGCAGAGAGAACAAGGCCACACCAGGAAGCAAGCCTAGTGTGGAAACCAGTGCCATGCAGACCCCACCCCCTTCTGGTACACAGGCTGGCAAACAAGAAGTACCAGCACTCCCACCCCTACCCCACCCCAAGCAACCGGCTTATCCCAAGAAACCTGGCTGTGATGATAGCTATGGAGGTGAAATGCAATTGGGTGCCTGTGGTGCTTTGGTGTTACACTAACATTGCAGGTCTAGGGCCAGTGGTGTCTGATCATAGGTTCAAAGGGTAGCAGTACACAGTGTGACATCTAGGGGGGATCTCCTTCTGAGGGTTGCAGCCATTGTTGATTCCCTATGATCTTGTTTTGAAGTCCTATATCATTTCCATAGTTTTTTTGGATTGGGTTTTATTCTCTTTTGTTTTGCTTGATTATGTTAAAGTCAATGGCAAGAGCACCTATTTCAAAGATAACAAGATATATTATGGTAGCAATTTTGGATCTGCTATTGGCTTGTTCTGAAGTCCTTTATTGCATGCATTATTTTGTTTTTACTGTTTCTATTCTATTCTGTTCTGTTTGACTATGTCCAAAGTTATGTGCAGCTATTCTGAAGACATCAAAGAGCATTATGGTAACTATTGTTAATTTCATATTTTGAAATCCTGTATCTCTTACACTGGTTTGTTTTGATTGGTTTTACTCTGTTTTAAGCTGTTTAAAGTAAAATTTTTTTTAAAAGAATCAAGATGTATACAAATTCCCTATGATAAATGTGATCATTATGAATATCTAAAATGTAACAATAAAATCTAAAAAATAAATTATGTACATAAAACAAAACAATGCCTATACTGCTAAAAAAAAGTATATAACCCCTTTTTTTTTTTTTTTTAACTTGAGGCAGAATCTCACTATGTAGTTCAGGTTGATCCTCAACTTACTATGTAGTCCAGGCTAGCCTTAAAATAGGGGTGATCTTCCTAGCTCAGCCTCTGAGTGCTGGGATTACAGGTGTGGATGATCATGCCAGCTCATCACCCAACAAATCTGAACAGTGCTCACTGTCTCCCTTGTGTTGGAGTGTCTCTCCTACATCTATATTCTCTTTCTAAATAAATACCAGCCCCCTTGAGAACCAAGATTTACGGTCCTGCCTAGCACTGCACACTGAGCTATTTAGCTAAGCAATAAACAATCACCTTGCAAAAGTAACTTCCAATTGTAAAAAACTCTAATGTACAAAATTGAAGCCCTCAGCTTCTGTCTCAGAAACAGTAATTTAGTCTTTTAGTCATCCACGGCAATCAAAGCCAGGGGTGCTCTACCAGTGGGCTAGCTATATCCCACAGATCCTTCATTTTTAAGACCAGGACTAGCTAAATTGCCCAGGCTGACCTTGAACTTGTGATACTTCTGACTCAGCACCCAAGTAGGTGGCATTATACGTATGTACTGCTACACCTGGCTTTAAAAAATAAAAACTGTAAGCAATTTTTAAAAACAGAACTGAGCTCGTCTTACAGCACAGTCTGGGGAGGGGGTTGGCGGCACTGGGGACTAAACCCAGGGTCTTCTCACTGAGCTAATCTCTAATCTTTTTTCATACTTGTTTTTATTTGAGATAGGGTCTCAATAAATAAGTTACCTAAGTTGATCTTGAACTTGCCCTCCTCCTGCTTCAGCTTCCAGGTAGCAAGTATTACAGGGGATGCCACCATGTCAGTCTGTGCCTGGGTTTCTTCATTTGTTAAGTAAATATAAGCTGTATGCAGTGGTGTACACCTGTAATCCCAGCTGCTATGGAGGCTGACACAGGAGGATCATAAGTTTGAGACCAGCCTGGGGAAGGAAACTATGTCTCAAAATTAAAAAAAGAAAAAAAGAAAAAGAAAAACAGGAGGGTGTGGGAGGGGGTTGGGGTTGTAGCTCAGTGTTAAGAGTCCCCTGGGCTAACACTCTCAGGAACAAAATATTATTATTACTACTACTAATAACAACAACAACACCTCCTTCAAAAGTTGTTGTAAAGATTATATGAATTATAAATAAGTAATGTGTTTGGTACAGAATCTGTTTTACAGCAAATGTTTAATAAATAAACTATTTTTTGCCTTTTTTAGTCTGAATGTCATTAAGTGCTCCATGGCTTTAGAACACTGCATCACAGATTTTGCCATTCTACACTGGTCTTACCTTGGCACCAGCCAATTCTTTCATTATGAAGAGAGAATCATCAGCTCGTTCATCATCATCATCATCATAATTTGGGGAGGGAGCTCCTTCTGCTGCTTGCCTCAATAAGTTGCCACTGCCTCGAGGGTCAAACGGATCCACCACAATGGGCTCTGTACCTTTGATTTCACATCGGCAGAAAGGACAGCCCTGACCTTCTGATTCCTGCAAAGGAAGGAGAAACTAGTAATGCACACATCTGAAAGTACTTAAAACATTCATCTACTAAGTACATTTTCTAGGGATAAAAATGAAATGCTTCTAGCTCAGTGGTACAGCACATGCTTAGAACATGGGAAACACTGGATTCAATTCTCAGCACCAAAAACAAAACAGAAAAAAGAAAAGAAAAAGAAGTTAAGAATTTTACCCTTCCACACAAACCAGCGATTAGTCAAGAAAATGCATGGCTTGTACTCATACCTGCCAGGATGTCAGACAAGACGTGCACATGAGATGTCCACAGGGCTCGATCTTTACATCTTTATCATTTTCCGCACATATTTTACACAGCTGGAACGTGGAGCCCATCTCACAGTACAATTCGTATTGTTCCTTTGATCAAAAAATTTAAGATCGTTAAATGAATAACTGTAACTGTAAATGCTGCAAGAAAACTGAAGCTTGTTACTTTCTGTACAAATTTTGCATGAATAAAATATAACAAGAGTGGTCAATGTTCTCTCATTAAACTAGAAAGTGTTTAGTCTTGGTCCTATTTTAAACTGCATGGTTTAAAGAGAAAGCACATATTCAAATTCACTCATGTAGTCAATGGTTTAAAATTAAGTGCTCCAATTACTTAGTGAAATTATAGTGTCAATCCAAAAGCTCAACACCACTGATACGATTATACTGTAAAACAAACCTTACCTGGGTCACTTTGATGTGGTCTTGGGGAGTTGGTTCACATAGGCCTGTCAGGTCGGGGTTCTGATTCCGTCCATCAGGAAACAAGTAACTATGCAAAAGGGCAACCAACCTTGAGATCTTACTGAAGCCAATTTATCAGTGCTCGTTAATGTAGACAGATAATATATCTAGCAATTTGCCATTCTAAAAGGACAATGTTGTGTAAGTATAAAGCTGAGTCTTAAAAAACTTCAGAAAAATAACTAACACTCAAAATTTCCAAGAAGATATTCTCCAAGGTACAAATCCATAAGGCTCTATTTTTTAACTGAGAGGCTGCCAAGCCTCTTCTTTTCTATTCTCTCTCTCTCTCTCTTTTTTTTTTTTCCTCTTTGGCAGCTGGGATCAAACTTATGACCTTGTACTTGCCAGGCAGGTGCTTATGCCACTGAGCTGAATCCCCAGCATGGCAAACCTTTTCTACAAAGGACCATATTGGACAGATGAGGCTTTGTAGGCCACATTAGCCTATGTTTCTGTCTTTTCTACTTTTAAACAGTACTTTAAAAAGAAGTAACTACCTTGGCTTGTAGGCTGTACTAAAACAGCTGGACCGTAGGCCATCAGTTGCCAAATGCTATTTTAATCAACAGATGACCACAGATAAAAATTTTTAATTTAAGCTGCTTTTTTTTGGGGGGGGGCGGGGGGTGGTACTAGGAATCAAACCCAGGACCCTGCGCTTGTCAGGCAGGCACAGAGTCACTGAGCTAAATCCTCAGCCCCAAGCTGCATTTGCTTCTGACTGAAGACCTGAAATACCTTTACTTCCAAGTATAACAAGCTAAGTGGGACTGACTTTGTGGTAATGTAGCAAGAAGCAAATTAAACCACTGAGATCACCTAACATGGAGTTTTTAGCACCCAACTGCTCAGACACCTGCGGCAGCATTTCTTCCAATTATATTGTAGAAGATGGTGCATGAAAGAAAATGGATTTTCTTAATCATTTTAAAAAATGCTAGTTTTCTAATACCTGGTCAATGATATCTTTAGTACTTATTGATACTGTGAATTCCCTGGGGACTAGCAATTATGTAATATGCCAAGAACTTAAGGGCCAGAGATTTAGCTCAATGGTGCAGTGCCTGCCTGGCAAGCGTGAGGTCCTGCGTTTGATTCCCTGTACACCCCCTCAAAAGTAAGAACTCAGTCATCATTAGCAAACACTACAAAAGCCAAATGCCTGAAGAAAAGCTGCTGACAAAATGAAGTTGGAATGAAGGAAATGGAGGTCACTGTCATTAGGAACATCTAATAACTAATTTTAGCTAATGAAACAGTTGACAGTTTCCTGCTAATTGTATAATTACATTTCTATTATGGACTTGAAAATAAATTAGTATTTGGAAAAAAGATAAAATTTATTCATGGTAGTAACTGAAACAGCAGAGAAAAAAGTTAATTTTATAAAATCTGTATAAATAGCCAGGCATGGTGGCACAGATTCCAGCACTCTGGAACCTGAAGCAGGAGATCACCTAGAGTTTGGGGCCAGCCTGGGTTACACAGTCAGTTTAAGGTCTGAACTGCATAACAAGACCTGGTCTCAAAATACATACATACATACAAACAAACAAACGAAAGTCCTATGGAATCTGAAGGTCAGATAAAACCTGTTAATGTGTTTTCTGAATCTTCAGTATAGCAGAAACCTGGAAGTTATTAATGATGAAGTGTTGCAGAGCTTAGGTTCCTAGTCTGTAGCAGACGGTAAGGATGAGTACTCACAAGCCTTCCCTGAAGCCATCAATCAGTGCTTGGAAGAGAGGTTTATTGTGAGGGATTGTCTGCAGAATGTTTCCATCAGCAGTGACATACCCAATAGCCCACTGACCCAGACGAGTACAGCTCAGCCTGAAGATGTAACTGGGGAAAAAAGATAAAGGTTTTAATATATGTACTGCTATGAGGGTAGAAGTAAGACAGACACAAAAATCAAAGAGACCACTAAGGGTAACTTCTTCGAGGCCTGAAAGGTAGCTCAGTGGCACAGTTCTTGCTTATCATGCCTAAGGCTCTGGGTTCAATTTCTAGCTCCGAAAAAGGAACATGGAATAAGAACAGTAACTTCTTGAAAGACTCCAGATCAGACATAAAGGACAACTAAACCTCCCTTCTTGTTTTGTTTTGTCTTTTTAGACAAGGTCTCCCTATGCAGTTCAAGGTGGTCTTGAGCTCACTTTGTAGCCCAGCCTGGCCTTGAACTTCAATCGATCATCCTGCCTCAGCCTCCCAAGTGCTGGGGTTACAGGTGTATGCCACCACACCTGGCAAATATACACATGACTGACTCAATGATTGACTGATTGAGGTACCAGGAATCAATCTCAGGATGCTGAGCTTGCTGGGCAGGCGCTTATGCCTCTGAGCTATATCCCCAGCCCTAAACTCCATTCTTAAGAGGCTTTTATCAAATCAGGGTTTGAATAAATCAGTTCCTCTGATAAAGACATCGATCATATTGAAGAAATCTTGGCTGCTGAGGAACTAATATAAAGTCATTTATCTTCTATGCCAGCAGAAGTCACAAAAGAATAAAACTCCGCAGAATAAACCTTATTTGCTTTATGGCACTGACCTGCCAGGTTTGTGAATAAATTTCTGGAGCCGAGCTTTCACTTCATCATATGTCAGAAAAGCCATGTAACCAGGATGCGTTACAGCAAGACTGTTCCAATTCCTGAGCAAAGAGGACCAAGGCTAAAGAAACAAGAGACCGATCACAGACTATCCGGCTCAAAACATACAACCAGCCTCTGAGCAGTAAAAGACAAGAGAAAAACTTTGTTCAATTCTCAATGATAAAATCTCAATGGACTGTCACACATTCTCAGTTATAGTGTTACTCTACGAGAATGTAAATATGTTAGGAAGATGAAAAGCTAAGAAGAATATATGCAACAGGAAGAAACTTTATACAAAGTCAAATTCAAGAAAATGCAAAGTGGCTCTAACCAGTAGTGAGGTTATAACAGTAACAGACAAAACTCAGAAAACAGAAAAGGGCTTATGTGTGCAATTATGAATTCTAAATACATATCTATGTAAACTGGTGTATATTCACTGGAGAAAACACTGAGGGAAAGAAATGAGTTATTTGTAAAGCATCAATAGGTCTCAATATTAATACTCAAAAATTTCACAGTAAGAAGAAAAAACTGGAAATACCTACTTTAGTCCAGTAACAGAAAATTGGTAAAACATAATCAGCTGGGCTGGGTGGCACACTCCACCAGCTACTTAGGAACCTGAGACAGGAGGACTGCAAGTGTAACTTAGGGAGACAATTATTTTAAAATAAAACTTGAAAGAAGCGGGAGGCTGGGGTGAGGGAGCTGGGGATGTAGCTTGGCAGCAGAGTGCCTGCCTACCATGCACAAGACCCCAAATTAATCCCAAGTACTGCACCCTCCCAGTTGTTTTTAACCTATATTCCATTTTCTGGTACTTCTATAACCATTAAAATGATGTAAAGAAGAATAATTAGTAAGAAAGAAGACTGTGTGGTTACTTTACAGAGTACCTTTAAGATTTTCTTTTCATTAATATTTTCTAAAATTAATTATACTAGACAAAGCCCCAACTGTTAGAAAAACTTTCTCTTCAGAAAAGTAACAGTAGACATATTGGCCAAAATTTTTAGTATCTTACCTGAAAAAGTCGTGTAAAGATGTCAAATTCAAAAACAGAAATATAATCATTACAGGTCAGATCAATGGTAGATTTCAGAGCCATAGCCTCCAGGCCAGAACTGATAGGATGTACATCATGGAGGGCCTGTCGAAAGCTCTTCCAAGGGACTATTGTCCTAGGGCGGGGTGAGACAGAAGGCACAAACTGAGATATCAGGTAATTCCCAGCATTGCCACAATTAAGGAAAAGCAAGCCCACGAGGCATGGTGATGCACACCTGTGATCCCAGCACAAGAGGCTGGGACTAGAGATTCAAGCCTATCGTGGGCATTTTAGGGACTTAGCACAACCTCGCTCAAACACTCAAAGAAGCCATCTGCAGTGATGCACTATTATTAGTCCCAGCACTCAGGAGGCTGAGGCAGGAGGATTGCTGCAAGTTGAAGGCCAGCCTAGGCTATATAGTGAGTTCAAGGCCAGACTGAACTGCATAGTGAGACTATCTGAAGAGAAGAGAGAGCAACTGAGTTATACTTAGATTAAGAATAGACAGAAGAAAACGAGGGATGATATATTTTTAAACTTTCTAACAAGTAACAAGTCTTTTCCCACTGTTCTTTGGCAGAATGGTACATACTATACACCTTTTATTTCTACGGACATTTGTTCTATTAGAGAAGCATCGAAAGAGATGAGACTATCTTTTTAATATAATAAATGCATCTGTAGCAAGACATTTACTGTCTAAAAGAATGTATGTAAACTAACTTTTTAAAAGTGTGTAACACATTGTGTTCTTTGAGGACCCTGTATTACCAAGGAAGATAGAGGGAAATAGGCTCAAAATTACCAGATGAATAGAGTTTTAAAAAAGAAAAAGAAAAATTATTTAGCCTAAGGGTGACTCAATCCCAGACAGAGCCACAAGAGATATTATGGAATTCATATTTCTCAATATCTGTAAAATAAATACAATCTCACTGGTTTAGGAAAGTTTATGTGTTCACCTGCCTAAATATAAGAGATCAAATGATGTCTTGAAGTCTTTTCCAATGTAGCCATAGAGTTAAAGGAACAGAGCTAAATTTACCTCTTCCACTAGGCTTCGGGGTAGAGTGGGTGCTGGGGTTGAATGCACACACTAAGATACTCTCTGCCACCAACCTTAGTCCCTCAACTAGGCTTTAAAATTATGAATTAGCCTATAATTTATGTATAGAAGGATGCTGGTTTTGAGTGACTGATGGGGATTGAGCCCAGGCCCTTGTGTACACTAGACAAGCCCTCTATCACAGCCCTGGAACTCTTGCATACTATTTACACAATGTACACCAGTACCATCACTTTGGAACGCAGGCAATTCTTAGCAATACCACTTCTTGGAATATAACTAAGAAAACATTCTTGCTTATGAAGACAACTAAGGTATCGTGCATCACAGCACTTTGACTGTATTTCAAGAATAAATGATGTGAAATCCAAATGTCCAATAACAGCAGAATGGATCAAGAGTATTCAGTCAAAAAACATGGGCTTCAACTGGAATCTGTATGATTTTTCTTTTCCTTTTCTCCTTTTGTTTTGGTTTTTGAGTCAGGGTCTAGCTATGTAGTTCAAACTGGCCTTGAACCCCACCATGTAGCCCAGGCTAACCTCAAACTTGCAGGATTCTCCTGCCTCAGCCTCTCAGAGCACTAGGATTACAGGCGTGCACCACCACGCCTGGCTTTGATTTCTTTCTTCCTTCTTCTTTTTTTTCTTTTCTCTTGGTACCAGGGATCAAACTCATGACCTCGCACTTGCCAGGCAGGTGCTTATGCCACTGAGTTAATCTCTGACCGTGGCTTTGATTTCTTTAAAAAAATAAAAAATAAAAAAAAAAGATTGGAGAAAAACGCTGGTCCTCATCAAAGCTAGGAAATGAATATACATTTACTTTTCTCAAAGCTTTTCTATGTTTTAAATATTTCATTAATAAAACACTTAACAAAAACTTAAGCTTCAGTTTTTCAGTCCAAATTCAGCATTTTGAGACTCACTTTTCTTCAAAAGCTTTTTTCCAAAATTCCGCAGCATCTGCTTTAGTGATCCTAAATGAGTCTCCTTGAAAGAGTCCACTTGGAAAGATGCCTTTCAGTTCTGCCAGCATGTGGCTGAAGATCAGGGACAATTTGGTTAGGTTTCGCCTACAATGACCAGAAATACAATAATTAAGCAAACACTTAAATTGTTTTTATTTTAAATGCACCAAATTCACCATTTAGAACAAATTTAAGACTGGGGATATGCTCAGCAGTACAGCACTTGCCTAACATATGTGAAGCCCTGGGTTCAGTCTTGAGCACCATAAATAATTAATTTACTTACTTATTTTCAAATTGAGCATAGTGGCACATGCCTGTAATCTCAGTACCTGGGAAGCTGAGGCCAGAGGACTGACACAAATTTGAGGTCACCCTGAGCTACATGGTGAGTTCAAGGCCAGCCTGAATTACACATTGAGACTGTCTCCAAAAAAATCAAAAAGAAGGAATCACTCCAAATATACTGTCTGGTCAATATTCAAAAATGTATAGAATAAACCGGAAGTGGTGGCTCATGCCTGTAATCCCAGCACTCAGGAGGCTGAGGCAGGAGGATCATTGGGAGTTCAAGGCCTGTCTGAATTGCATAACGAGACCCTGTCTCAAAAAAACAACAACAACAAAAAAGATGTATAGAATGGAATGTGCTGCTGAAAACATTTAACAGTTTGGGATTATTGTTATCTTTGTTTCAAAATAGGCTTCAGAATTGCAAATGTTGTGGAAGTAAGACTGCAGTAATTTGCTGGGGATAGAGCTCAGCGGTACAGCACCTGCCTGGCAAGTGCAAGTTTGTGAGTTCAATTCCCAGTACTGGGAAAAACAAGACTCTTCCCATCTTCCTATACGAATAGGTATTATACATATAAAGTAAGGGGAAAAAAACCCTTCATGGCCATATATCTTAAAGTTTAAACTTAAAATAATAAGACTTAATAGCAACATAAACATGAGCAAATTTGCATTTTTAGGATAGATAATTCAACAAAGAATGTGTGTGCTCAACCACAAGAAAGTGTTAGAAAAACACAATGTATTACTTCTACTCTGCATCAGCTGCATTTTATTTTTAAAATGTACTCATCAAACAATGCATCTGAATTCAAAGACAAATTTAAACTGGGGATTTAGCTCAGCAGGGTAAGCACCTGCCTGGCAAGCACCAGGTTTTGAGTACAACTGCTGGTACAAAAAAAGACAAATGTAAAATTCTCAATGAAAAGAAGTGTTTAAATATTCAGTTCTGGGGCCAGAAGTTTAGCTCAGCGGCATAAGAGCCTGCTTAGCAAACTTGAGGTTGTGAGTTCAATCCCAGGTAACAAACAAACAAAAAAAAGTTAAAAAAAAAAAATTGTGTACATTTGAGCCAGGCGTGGTGACTCACGCCTGTAATCCCAACACTCGGGAGGCTGAGGCAGGAGGATCATTGTGAGTTCGCGACCAGCCTGGGCTACAAAGTGAGCTCAAGGACAGCCTGAACTGCACAGCGAGATCCTGTCTCAAAAAGACAAAAAAAAAAAAAAAAAAAAAAAAATCCAATCTTTCTTGCTTGGTAAAAAAAAAAATCAAAACATAATATCCAAACCATATAAAAATTTCCATATTAAGAGCATGTGCTGCCAGTGGGTTTTTTTGTTTGTTTGTTTGTATCTTTTCAGGGCAGGGTTTCACTATGCAGCAGTTCAGGCTGGCCTTGAACTCACTCTGTAGCCCAGGCTGGCCTCGAATTCATGGCGATCCTCCTGCCTCGGCCTCCCAGAGTGCTAGGATCGCAAGGTGTGCACCATCACATCTGGCTCCACCACCAGTGTTTTTAACAATTGTTAGCTATGTCCCGATAACCTCTACTTAAAGGATTATTATGAAGGTGCTGCACAGTGCCAATTTAACAGAGGATGTGATTTTAGGTGTGTTATTTGTTCAGATTATCTTTACTTTTAATGTTGTCACACAGAACAGGATGCTTCAAATACTAATAGAAACCAAACCAGCTACCAATTACTCGTTTTCCCTTGTCCCTATAATCTGTATCATGCATTCAAAAGTCTATTCGTCTCATACAAATGGATTGACAATAAAATATCAAGTCATATCATAACTATTGACACCAAACATCTTTAATAAAGACAGATTTTTTTTTTCTTTTTTAGAGACAGGGTCTCACTGTAGCTCAGTGAATTTACTATGCAGTCCAGGCTGGCCTAGAACTAGCAATCCTTCTGCCTCAGCCTCTGCTGGGATTACAGGGGTCTGACACCACATCCAGATCTTTCTTTTCTAAATTATCCTGGAAGCCACCAACAGTGTTATCTTCGTCTTTCCAGGATAAAATGCAACAAATTAACCCTGTTGCTAATCCTCTGCAAACTGCTGGTGTGGTATAATCAGGTTTTCAATAAATCAACTTCAGTTTTTTGTAGGTGAAATCTTTTTTTTTTTTCCTAGTTTAAGCAAGCCTTTCTGTTTGATTTCTGAAGGAACCTACAAAAGTGGCAAAATATTATCTGAAGATTTTCTAAATTCATATGCCAAACAGTTACAGTATAAGATAAAAATATACCTAACTAATCTTCCTCTGTGCAGTTGGAGAACTTTTATTACTGCTGGTTAGGACTTCTATAATCTACCAAAAAGCCAACAAAAAATAGGATTTAAGAATACATCATAAGGCCACGTGCAGTGGTGCACGTCTGTGATTCCAGCACTCAGATCTCTTGAGTTCCAGGCTAGCTTGGGCTACATAGTAAGTTCAAGGACAGCCTGGACCATGTAGTAAGACCCTGTCCAAAAAGAAAAGAAAAGAAAAAAAAAAATCACTGGCTGAAGGAGAAGCTCAGGGCCAGAATGCTTCCCTGCATGAAACAGCCTGTGGGACTCAATCTTCTGCAATGGAAAATAAATAAATAAATAAATAAATAAATAAATAAATAAATAAATAAAATGACATATGAGCAGGTAACTTGATTTTTAAAAACCTGCAAAGCATAAATTACTACCAACAAGTTTACTTTGAAGTCAGCAGGACACAGAACTGTACAATCAGAGGCTTAACCTTCAGATAGCTATATAATTCTTCCAGATATTGATCTTTAAGATAGGCAAGGGAAAACTCATGTGTCCCTAAGAACTGCTTAATTACGGAGAACCTACAAGGGAAGAAAAACAATGCTCAACAATGGAATGTACGAGATGCCAGAATAGCCCCTGCATCCAGGAGTTCTACACACAGACTCAAGAATATTCAGGAAAAAAAACTCCATCCATATCACACAGGTACAGACCTTTTCTGGTCAATATTTAGTCCCTAAACAATACAGCACAACAACTTATTTACACTGCATTTACCCTGTGTTGTAAATTAAAGTAAGTAATTTAGAGATGATTATATGGTATATGGGATATGTACAGGTTACATATAAATCCTATATGCTGTTTTTGTAAGAGACTTGGCCATTCTCAAATTTGGTAGTGGTGGGGATCCTAGAACCAACACATGGGATGCTGAGAGTCAACTGTGTGTAACACTTTGAGATTAAACAGAGCTCTTTCTCTAAAGAAAACAGATCTAAATCTTTATTTCTTAAAAATATCTTTCCTTGGTGGTGTCCTCTCGGTTCTACTTGCTTCCCTACCCCCTTTTACTTCCTCTCAGTTCTGGTACTCGAACTCAGGGCCTCTGCACGGAACTGTATTAGCAAGGAGACAGGTCCTGTTCTGTGCCGTGGGGCCCAGGCTAGCCTCCCAGGATGCTGTGTGTGATTACAGACATGCGCCATGCCCGGCCGCTTTCATTCTTTTCTTCTTCTCATTTTTTAAAGAGGTACTTCCCAAGAATTTTCTATCAGTTATTTTTCATTCATTCTCTACATCTCTTCTTTTGCAGTCTCAGTACCTCAAAAACTATTTTGCAGTAATTCCCAAATCTTGGGCCTAGGTAACTTTTCAACAGCCTACTATGTTTCTCCAGTAAAATGTCATGTGGCTCCAAAGCCACATGATCAGAATTAGCTTTCTTTTCTTCTCTTTTCCTTTCTCTTTCTTCTTCCTTTCCCATCCTTATCTCTGTCTGTCTTTTGAGACAGGGTTTCACTATACAGTTCAGACTGGCCCTGAACTAACTCACTTTGAAGCCCAAAATGTCCTTGAATGCTCAGTGATCCTCCTGCCTCAGCCTCCCCTGGGATGACAGGCATACACCACCACACCCAGGTATAATCTTGACAATCTCCTTATTCATGTTCCCTACTTCACGCTGTACTTAATGAGAGCATGTCCCATCTCCCACAATTTTAAACCCTAAGTGCTGCCTCGGCGTTTCCTGTTCCTCTAGTTCTCCATGTCAATTTGCTGGCAATGTGTTATCAAGCCTATCTTTGAATTACATTATTATTCTAATACAAATTCTGCTGCATCTGCCTACTGCATAATTTAAACCCTAGTTTTCCTTAGTCTCTCCCTATGCAGGTCCCTCTTACTGCATCCAAGTGCTCTTTAAAGGAAGAGTGGGGAGATAAACTGCAAACTGAGTTTGGATCTTACAACTTTAGACTGACCTGGATCTAACCTACCTTCCTAAGCAGTTCTTATTAGCTTACTAGTTCCAGCCAACCGAATACATCACCTTTCTTTTACTTCCTTTCTCCACTCCCGACCCCTATCTTTCGTTACCAGGGACTGAACACAAATCCGAGCGATGAACTACATCTCCAGTGTTCCTCAGTCTCACCAGATTTCACCTTTCCTTAGATCTACCACGTTTTGCTTTTGTGTATTACAGTCTCTGCCTGTGTTTCCTTAGTCTGAAATAATACTCAGTTAAATGTTCTTTTTTTAAAAATTTTTCCTAAGACAGGATCTTGCTATGTGCTTTATAGTTCGGTCTTATTCTCACTATAAAGCCCAGGCTGGCCGTGAACTCATGAGGACCCTTCTTGCCTCAGCCTCCCCAGGGCTGGGTTATAGATGTGTGTCACCACAGTTGGCTTAAATGTGGTTTCTTGCAAAAGCTATGTAGACAAAATAAAAAACCTACTGCAGTACTTTTTTTCCTGAATATATCTTATGCCATTTGAACCCATCTTGTGCTGTATTTACCTGTGCTCACAAACATTTTGTCCATTTCTGATTTGTATTTACATATATTCCTCTGGGCACCTTCATTATACCTTTCTAACCTCCATTATACCTTCAAGAAACGCGTGATGCCTACGCTATGCCAGGGCTTGGGGGTGAATAAAGCAATGATCAAAATAAAACTCATTTTAATTCTCGTGAGCATTTGGAGGGAAAGAAAGTGCTTTGAGAAATGAGAAGAAAGCCAAGCAGTGTTGCTATGCAGGGAGGGTGCCCGTACAGGCCCGAGCTGATTTTAAAGTTGAGCTTGACATAAAGACAGTGAGTCCTGGAGCGTCCAGGACACGCCTGTGTATTTGACTATTCAAATAATTTTCCATTGAAAAACTACCAGGTATCTAATTCTATGCTGGACCAGAAATAAAATATACATGCTGAAATAATCATGGACTAGAAAACTTTTTTAAAGCTGTAAAGCAAGCCACAAAAAAGGAAAGTTATTGATCACAAGGACGTAATGGCCCCAGGTACCTAAGAGCAATTCAAAGTGCTGACTGAAATAGTTACTGAAAATCAATTTAAGACATTTTCCTACTCCAGGATGCACCCCACCTCCACCCCAAAGGTAGCACACATTTCATAAAACCAGAGAGAGACACCCACTGTAAGCATCACAATTCTTAAAAGGAAATACTCAAAGTATAAAAGCTCATGGGTCAGAGCATTTTGTAACTGATCTGAGTTGAAATTCTGTTCAATAACATTTTAAGGTTTTAGGCTTATGGTTCAGTGTCTACAGTGTGCAGGGCAGAATTTAATTAGCAGTCTGTCTTAATATGTGAACAGACCAATGAGGCCTGCTGGACATTTGAGTTTATTACATGCCAGGAAGTACTTTTCAAAATTTTGTCAGCAGTTAGGTTCACACAACATTACCAACAATTCTGCAAAGATCCACAAAGGAACTGTCAATTTTTTGTAAATGCCCTGTACAACTTTTCGAACAACAGTAAGTAGTGCAGGATTTCTCTGTAACAGCAGTGAAGGGGGAGGGCATTTCTTTAACCCGTACGATACACACATGTGAACAACTGCAAATTCTACTCTATAGCACCATCCTTTTCTCTCCTCTTCTCTCCTCTCCTCTCCTCTCCTCTCCCCTCCCCTCCCCTCCCCTCCCCTCCCCTTCTCTTCTCTTCTCTTCTCTTCTCTTCTCTTCTCACAACTTCCCAGAGAGACTGGTGTCAGCTTTTCTCCTCTTACTCCAGTTCTTACTCTAACAGAGAATTTTAGGCCTTCCCACCTCAGGCCTAAAATAATGTACAAAACTGTGAAGTTTTAGCTAATAAGGAATTAAGATTTTTACGTTGCTAATACATAAGTATATTAAAAATTAAAAGGTCAATTATAATTCCTATTTTGCCTTCAAAAATAAAAGTACAAATATAACTTGAGGACTCACAATCACTATTTCAAGCAATACTTGAAGTTGAAAAGTACCCTTTACATGAATAATGAGATAAATAGAAAACTTGTCAAATGATCTCAACCAATGCAGTACTAAATAACATACTGAAAAATTGTCTTGGGGCTGGGGATTTAGCTCAACAGCATTAGCGCCTGCCTGGCAAGTATGCGGTTGTGAGTTCGATCCTGAGTACAGATTAAAAAAAAAAAAAATGTCTTACAACTTTTTGGCCATAAAGCTCTTTGCACAGAAAGGGGAAATGGAAAAAAGAACGTAGTATGAGGAGATAAATTAACCCCTTCTATTAAAATGTATATCTAGTATCTCTTTTGCTAATAGGAATGTTTTATCCCTTAAAAGTATTATCACAGTTTTGGCAAGAAAAAGATGGCTGAGAAATAAATATTAACAGATTGAGATCCATCAGAATGAGTAAAATGAATGCAGTGTTTTATAGAGATATTCTCCATCAGGATTTTTTAAAATGTATTTTGACAGCAATACATTTCCAATAGACAAACATCCATAAAGGGGTGCCTGACCATACTTATGATAGTAGTCAAAAAGACCAGAGACCTAAAATGGCTTTTCTCACTTATTAACTTACTGTGCTAATTATTTAACCTCCACGAACTTCCTCTACACCCGTTGGTGTGATATAAAGAATCTGAGCTAATTACTCTCAAAGATGTCATCCCACCTATAAAAATCCATGAATTTATGTCATTTAACTAATTTGAAAGTGGAAAGAATCTTGAATTTCAGCAGCTTAATTTCCTAAGAGGATAAAAGAGGAAAGACAGGAGAGAAAGAAATCCAGTGTTTCTCCTTGCATGATCAAGGATTCAACATTATGTCCAGATATGGGGGAGTGGGAGGAAGCGAGGGAGAGAAGGGCAAGGCACTCACTCACCCCTGGTGACACCTCACCCCATTAACAAATTTCATATGGAGACAGCACATTAAGTTGCCCAAGCTGTAGTAGCTGGGACTACAAGATATGCGTCTGACTAGAAATTATAATTTTAAGTGTGCGTTCTATATGGAAATGCCACACTTACATCCACTGTTCCGCTGAGTTTTTTTGTTTTTGGTTTTTGGTGGGGGAGCAGGGTCTCACTGTGCGGTTCAGGCTGGCCTTGAACTCACTATGTAGCCCTAGGCTGGCCTTGAATTTGTGATAAGTCTTCTGCCTCAGCCTCCCAAGTGCTGGGATTATAGGTGTTGCCACTAATACACAGCAATGAAACCCATTATTTTGTACACTTAATATGAACTACTAAGTATGATTTCTAAAATATGTAATCTTTGGGGGCGGAAAGTATTTCCTTCCTGTCAAGAATTTAAATGAATTTCTCTTACAAAATTTAAATGAACAGTTAATTGTATGAACCCAGCTGATAAATCTAACCTGCTAAAACTAAAATACTTGTATGTACACTGGGGATTTGCTAAATTCCACAATGTGTTATTTTCTGAAGCAATAAAACATCAAAAATCATCTGTCATTTCATATCAGATTCCTAAAAATGGTTCAAAGATTCAAAGACATTTGATTTTTAAGAAGAAAAAACTTTTCTTTTAAAAGTAATTTAGTTAGCTCTATATATAGTTATAAAATTCTTTGAACTTTTCTACAAAACTAAAAATTTTCCTAACAAAACACTGGGGAAATGCCAATAATCTAGATGTATATCTACTTCAACAATATTAAGGACTACATCTCCCTTTTCCAATGGAGTAATTTCATAATTATTTAACAATTTTAATACAGTGCCTAACAAACCAAGTGCAAAACATCACACCACTTTGAGATTGTAAAATACATCTCAAAATGAGATTGTGACACAACCTGTTCTTTGCAGACATTTAGCTGCAGTATGACCAAAGACCTACTTAAATTTGCAGTTAAGTACCACAGGAGGGCAATGTGTTGAATGCTTTCTAGTACTGTACCTCACTTACTTCACATATAGTTTTAGTGTCAGCTGCTGCTCTTCCTATGTCTTAAAACTCCAATAAACCTTGTATATAAACACCAGTGTCATCCAAAGAATGTGGAGTGAGACTCTACTGAGGACATTTATAACTCAGAAGCAGCATCCTCTGCTCACAGTAACCAGCTTTAAAAATAGACACAACGGAACTTCTTTCAGAGCTTCACAGGAAGTCAATGAAATATTGTCAAACTCTTATCTTCTGAAGCTGTTAAAAAAAAAAAGGAAAAGAGAAAGAGAAAAACTATCACCTAACAAATTCTCACCCAACATGGCTAAAAATACCAAAGGCCCCTTTTACTAAGCTGGCATTAAATGTATCTGACCCTATATTCATGGTCCTATTCTTAAGGCCCTAGAGCAAGCAACATAGTAACAAGTTGCCCTTAATCATTCAGAGGCTCCAGAGCTGTCTCACAGGAGCCCAAAGCTAAGGAGGAAACTAACCAACTCACCAAGGAACTGAGATGCAGCAACAGCCCACTTGGCCTCCAACACTTCATCACACTTCACCTCCAACAAGCCAACTGCTGAACACAGGCATAGCCAGCCCACTACCTGAAACCCTTTAGGTAATGCCCAGAAAACACCCAAAAAAGTTCAATTTAAAGAGGATCCAAGTATGAGCCCAGAGTAGGCAACTCAGTGAGTTTTTTTAAAAAAGAGCTGGGACTGTAGCTCAGTGCAAAAGCCCTGGACTCAATCCCGTACCACACACACAGAAGTTCAATCTGCTCCATCTCTATGTCTAAGGACTCACAATTCGGTCCTATACTCACACATTCCCCATCGTTCTGTCCAAGTGGTTTGGCACTGAGCTGATAGTACAGGCTCCTGCCACCCTCCAACAGGAGCAGTTTCTCCTAAATGTGTTTCCAAGGACCCCACAGACTGGGCACCGGGCAAGCTGGTTTGGGCAACTTCTATAAACAGGTGAAGCCCAAACTCACACTTTTTTCATACGTCTCACACTCAACCCCATAAAGAGAAGAAGCGTGAGGCGAGATAGGCTCTTCCTGGAGCACAGTCTCAGGGCTCATCTGACACCCCTCCACTTGACACCCAGAGAAAAACCCTGCCCATCCTTCTGCACCCCCTTTCCTTGAGTTCAGTCTAAATGTTGCCACAGGCACTCCCATGAGCCTAAGAACACGCTCTCAAAAATCCTTGCTGAGTGGATACTTACATAAAGGAAATCCTATTGCCTTTAAACTACGACTTATTCCTTTTTAAAAACTGTAATTAAATATACAGAGCAAAATTTACAATTTTAACCATCTTAATTACATAATTCAGAGGATATGACATTTCTAACATTTTCTCTTTTCCATAACTTTTCATCACATCTCTAATTTTTTTTTGATCAACTATTTATGTCCTGCTTTCTGTGCCCCAAGCATTGAGTGTTTTCTAACTAGTTAATTACTGCAATACAGCAAGCTTCCCCACCACCACTGGTAGGGAGACTGAGCTTAATTAAGCTACATTACCAGACCTTTTTAAGTTCTGAGACACAGTCTTGGTGAGTTGCTATGTTCCTCAGGCTAGACTCAAACTTTTGATCCTCCTGACTCAGCCTCCTAGAGTGCTGGGATTACAGACATGCCCAGCTCATAATACAACAATCCTATAAGAATGTTTTTATAAAATTGTATTAACTAATAAATATTGTATTTATGGGATACAATGTGATGTTTTGACAAATGTTACGTTGTAGAACAACTAAACTATGAGGGCATTTCAAAATGAGGTATTTGAGTTAGAAAAGCCACTCTTGTTTAGGCCATATAGACAGCAGAGAGGAGAGAAGCCAAAGCTAAACAGTCCAGCTCATGAGTCCAGGCCTGACCTTGCTCTACACACAGTATCATGTGTTTTCCCATATGTACATGGGCCACTAAGAAATGGCTGAGACAATGAGCTACAAAGAGTCATTTAGGGTCTGTAAGGAAGACTATAAAACTTCATTCCAGTGATGGATGAACAAATGTATGAAAGAATGAGGTGATGGTCACACACTGCAAAGAAAGCCAGTATCAAGAGAACTTTGGGATCATGTCAAGAGAACTTTAGTCACTGTTAATAGAAACACCAATGGAAAATGTCCTCCAAGTAAGTAGTTTTTTACATCATCCTTACTAAGGTTAGAGTAGGACCTCCACATTCCTAGTCCTTTTTTAATTTTTAAACTTTGAGGCAGGGTCTTGCCAAGTCTCTAAATTGCCCAGGCCGGACTCAAACACAGGACCATCCTGCCTCAGCTTCCCAAACTGCTGGGATTATAGGAGTACACTACCATGCCTGACTAAGAAAATATTTAGCTGATAGCTGAATATAAATAATTGCAAAATAAGGCCGGGCGTGGTAGCTCATGCCTGTAATCCCAGCACTTGGGAGGCTGAGGCAGGAGGATCGTTGCAAGTTCGAGACCAGACTTGGCTAAAAAGTGAGCTCAAGGCCAGCCTGAACTACATAGAGGGACTGTGTCTCAAAAAAGTAAAATAATAATAATAATAATAATTGTAAAATATTTAAACATAAGAATGATTTGGGCTAAGAAACATTATATCTAAATACTTCAACTTAGATTTCAACCATTTAGACATGTTTTATTAGTTGGATAATTATTTTGCTGGTAAAAGCAGTAGGGGAAAGAGAAATGCTAATAACTAAAGATTGACACTCCATTCCTTTAACAAATTTAACAGAATGAGTTTAAGCTTTCTGAAGAAGTTTCAAGTTCAATACACAGCAATGAGAAGTAAAAAAGTAAGCTGCCAGTACAGAAGCGCACAAGGCTGCTGACATTTCCCTACTACTAGGTACCTCTCCAGCAGGCACTGGCTGGCTTCGTAAACTACAGGCTGGCAAGGCGGACATTCTGGTGACCAGTTTTTGAGTTTGTTCTTTAGGATGTTCTCATTTAAATGCAGCTGTAGCCCTCACAAGCACTCAGGTTTTACAGCAAGTCTCGGTTGGCACAATTAGGACAAAGTGACTAGAAAAGCTCTGCGCGTCCCGCCTGTCACTCACTGCCTGCGTCCCACAGTGCCCATCTCACTGCGCCGTCAGCAGCGGGTGCAGGGCAGGGCTTTCATACTCCTTCTTGCAACCAGAAATATTCTGAGTTGAAGTCTATTGTCTATTGGTATGTGGTAAACTACACTGCTAAACTTCTGTGTTCAAAAGGCAGGCTTATTAAAAGAGTTAATTTCATTCAGCTTATGTAGTTTAATACTTGATATTAAACTTGAAGTGCAGCCTCCAATGGTCCATTTCTGTAACAACAATGAAATATACTGTCATCATTGCTTGACACTGAAAGAAAACAGAATTGGTAATAACTAGTTTTAAAAAAAAAAAACAAAAAGACCTACCATTTACTAGCTACACAGACCTAGGTAACTCGCTCTAACTCTCTGAGCCTTGGCTTTAACAACTATAGTGTCCATAAATAAAGGCAAAGGCTATGTTATTTTGTTCAGCAATGAACATATAGTGCCCAACATAGAGAATGTTCAACTAGTATGTCTAGAAGTTAGAAAAGACCAGATCAAGTATATGACAAATATTATCTGCATCTAAATCTGGAAATGGCCTAAATAACATTTTAGATTGCATTTCTGCTTTTACCCAAAATAGAATTTAAAAGATTGAATTTATACTCTCACTTGAAAAAAACAAAAGCTGGACGACACATATGTAAAGAAGGGTTTTAAACACCGGACATTAGGCAGTGGAGAAAGTGATTCTGATGAGAGAAAGCAGGAAAAAGCCAGGTGACTGAGCTAACTTACTGTCAGGTAACCTGACAGTCCGGTCAGACAGAGGAGACAGAACTTTAAATCTGAGGAAGCCAAAGCATACAAAGGATCCTGGAAAAGAGGGCTGCACAGAAAGAGCCGCTCTGGAACTCTCCAGAGGGGAGCTTTCTAAGTCTTCAAATGAGCAATGATCAGCACAGCAAAAATTCTGTGAGGCTAGGGAAAGAACCACTTGAAAGGAGAAAAATCACCCCTGGATCCCACGCAGGGACAGCAGAAGGGGAAAGCTTGTATCTAATTCAGTGGGCTGTGGAGAAAATTTGTCCTAAATTAGAGGCTGTTCTGTACCTACCTAACAAAACCTATAAAGATCAACATACTCTAAGTAACGCAGTTCTGTCCCAGAACTCAGCAAAGGAATAATGTTAAGAATACGAAAAGTGGGGTCAGGGGTTTAGCTCAGTGGCGTAAGTGCTTGCTTGGCAAATGCAAGGTCGTGAGTTCGATCCCCAGCACCAAAAGAAAGAATACAAAAAGTATTAAGCATAAGGTAAAATTAACACTCTCTGACATTCAAACACTATCAAGCACACAATGAAGGAGAATATGAGTCTTGCTGAGGATAAAATAAATCGACAGAATACCTGAGGGACAGAGAGGACAGAATTAGCAAAGATATCAAAATAGTTACTCTTTAACTATATTTCCTGTATAAGATTAGAGAAACACTTGCAGATGCTATGCATGCAGAAGATATAAAAAGATCCAAATCTAATTTGAAGTTTCACTGAAAACTTCAATGAAAATGATTAACAGCAGATTAAATAAATACTGAAGAAAAGTAACAATAGCTTTAAGACAAAGTAACAGAACCCATACAAAATAAAACAAAAATGAACCTCTGTCAGTGCAGAGAGACAAAATTAAGTGTTGAATACCCATGTAAGTGAGTCTCCTCAGAGAGACGACACACAAACAAAGAAGTAATAAGATAAAATTTTCCAAATATAATGAAAATCCTATTTTTTTTGTTTTATTTGTTTTGGTTTGATTTTTTGAGACAGATTGGCCCTGAACCCACTTTGTAGCCCAGGTACCTGGCCTGGCAAACGTGATGTCATGAGTTCGATCCCCCCCACCGAAAAAAACCTCAAAGCAATCTTCCTGCCTCAGCCTCCAAGTGTAACACACTACAGTCCTCTCATACCACTTTTCCAATTCCCAGAAAGCATTTCTATTCCACCCTTAACCTGCTACCAAATGCCTCAGCACAGTAGTCTGAGCAGCTGCATGGGGCCCGATACACTTATTCAAATCTGTATACCAGCCTTGAATCTCTGCTTCAAAATGTACAATGATTCAACCTCAAAAAAACAGCACCTTGCCTTTCTCCAGAATTATCAAGCAGTACAGGAACAGTAAATCACCATGAAGAGAGTTTTTTTGTTTTTGTTTTTTTGGTTGGTCTGGTTTTTTGAGACAGACTGGCCTTGAACTCACTTTGTAGCCCAGGTACCTGCCTGGCAAACATGAGGTCATGAGTTCGATCCCCCCAGCGAAAAAACCTCAAAGCAATCTTCTTGCCTCAGCCTCCAAGTGCTGGAATTACAGAGTGCTAAAATTAAAATTCTAAGAGTATGTCACCACAGCCAGTTTGAGATTACTCCTTACAGAGACTAGAAGGGACTGCCCCATGTGGCAGCAGCCTTAGGCACTTTCTTTTTTCCCTGTAATAGCGTCACAGCATTTTAAAAATTTGTATATCAACACAGCAGCTTTCTTGAATGTTATGATACACAGCCAGTTTCTCTGAGCTTTTGAGAAAGTCTACAATGTTAAAAACGACTTATATTATAAAACTAAAACACCATAATTTGCCTTCTCTCTGTGTTGATGTTTACACAGATGATACACAGGCAATGGTGGGCAAGACTGCTGGTGTCTGAGCTTAAATCAAGACAATAGTACCCAAGTGTATGACCAGTCAGTACTGTATTGCAAGAACACCATGACCTGCAGAAAAAGCAAAATGCCATTTGCCAGAAGAACATCCTTAAGCCAAGTGTGGTAGCACATACCTATAATCCCAGTACTCAGGAGGATGAGGCAGGAGGATCACCACAAATCTGGGGCCAGCCTAAACTGCATAGTGAGACCCTGCCTCCAAAAAGTAAGAATAAAATAAAATAAAATAAAAATAAAAAGGTAGAGATATAGCTTAGTGGTAAAGCACTTGCCGAGCACACACAAGTCCCAGGATTTGACTCCCAACACTACAAAGGAAAATATATCCCTCCAAAAAAGTTAAAGTCCTTAATAAATGAAGAAGAAACAAACTTTTCTTATTAGATCTTGACTATGGCAATATGTGAGACAAAATAAGAACACAAAAAGCACTTCTAGAACCATCAAGCTGTAACTATTCTCCCGCCATACCTTTGTCTCTATGATAATTTGCCACCTAAATTCTAAATACCTCAAGTGGAATCATATAATATTTGCCCTTTCGTTTGACTGAGTTCACTCACAATAATGTTTTCGGGTTATATCTGAGCTGAAGCATGTAGGAGAACAGTCACTCCTTTTTATAAGTGAATACTACTTCCGTCTATGGCCACACCACACTTCTTTTACCCATTCATCTGTCGGTAGACACAGGCACTATCTCATGTTTTGGCTGTTGTGAATACCGCTGCTATTTGACCTTGAGTACACAGGTTAACTATGCAAAACTGTGCTTTTGATTCACCTGGGAAAAGACTAATTCCCTGTTCAACTTTTTGAGGAAATAAACTGTTCTCCAGTGGATGTTGACCACCATTCCTGTCAGTAGAGCAAAAGTGCCCAGGGTCTGTCTACACCAATGTTTGTTTTCCCTTTTTTAATTTTTGATAATATCCATTCTAATGGGCATGAAGTAATACAATGATTTTGATTTGCATTTCCCTAGAGATTAGTAATGTTGAGCATCTTCATGAGCTTATTAGCCAACTGTGTATCTTCTCTCAAGAATATATATCATTTAACTTTCAACCTTGCAAGGAGTGGGGACAAGTTCTTACTATGTAGCTCTTGAATTCACTGTGCAGGCCTTGAACTCACAATGCCTTCTGATGGAGGGGATCACAAGTAAGTACCACCACGTCCAGCTTTTTTTTCCTTTGACCTTTTTTATTTTTTGTAAAGATGGTCTTGCTATGTAGTTCAGGTTGGCATTGACCTCATTATGTAGCCCAGGCTGGCCTCAGAATCCAGTGCTAGGATAACTGGCATGTGCTGCCACACCCAGCTCCTTGATCATTTTTTGAGCTAGTTTGTTTTGCTGGTATAGAAGTATTTTATATGTAGTATTTGAGCTATTAATCTCTTATCAGAAACTTGCTCTGCAAAACTTTTTCCATTCTGTAGAGGTGTTTTTATAATTTTCTTTTCTTTTTTTGGTGCTGGCAATCAAACCCAGACACACTTTTCCACTGAGCTGTATCTCCATCCCTTTTTTTAACAAGGCCTTGCTGAACTGCCCATGCTGGCCTTTTACATGTGATCTTCTGTTTCACCCTCCTGAGCAGCTGGGACTACAGATATGTGACAGCATACCAGGCTCTTTTCAAAGGACTCTTTTAATAGTGTCCTTTGATACGAACATTTTTAATTTTGATGCAGCTCAATTTATTTTTTTCTTTTCTCGCCTTTTCTTTTTTTGGTATCAAGCTTTAAAGTTCATAGAGAGGTTTTATTTATGGTTTTCTAAAATTTTATTTTAACTCTTAAATTTAGTCTTTGTTGGAGTTAATTTTGTTTAATATGGCGTAAGATCCAACTTCCTTCTTTTGTATGTGGCTATCTCTTTGTCTTTGCACTATGTACTGAAAAGACTGTGCTTTCTTCCTTACTACAGGAAATGAACTTGTCCTTGTCAAAAGTAAACTGATGGGCTGGGGGATGTAGCACAGTAGTAGAACACTTGCCTGGCAGGCACCAGGCCCTGGGTTTAACCACTAGGGAAGGGGTGGAGGGCAGTCTGACTGATACAAATGTAAGGATTCTCAATTTTACTTCATTAATATATGTATCTACACTAACACTGGTACTATACCATCTCCATTACTGTAGCTCTGTAGTAAGGCTCTGAAAAGAAGATGCATGACTCCTACCTTTGTTCTTTCTCAAGAGGCCTTTGGCCTATTCTGAGTCTTGCACTTCTGTATAGCTTGTCAATTTCTGCAAAAGGCAGATGAATTTTTTGCACTGAATCTGTAGATCAGGTTAAGTAAGACAGCCATCTTAATACTAAGTCTTCCAACCTACCAACACTGGAAATCTTTCGTCATTCTTTTATTTAGTAGTATAAAGGTTTATAGATCTTAACATGCAAGTCTTTTACCACCTTGGTTAAACTCATCGCTGATTTCACTTTTGGATCATTCATTGCTCATACACAGAAATACCACTGGCTTTTGTAAATTGATCTTGTTATCTACAACTCTGTTGAACACAGTGGCAAAAGTAAGCTTCCTTCTTCTCTATCAACTGTTTTGTTAGCAGCTGGGTATGGTGGCACACGCTTGTGATCCAGGCACTCAGAAAACTGAAGCAGAAGGATCCCCATGAGTTCAAAGCCAGCCTGGACTACATAATAAGTTTAAAGCCACCCTGAACCACATACCTGTATCAAAACAACAACCACCACAAAAAAAGAAAAAAAAAGTGCTGCAAAGAGAAAGAAGAGAGAAAAGAGAGACAAGAGAGAAGAAAGAGGGAGTTCCGGCAACATTTTAACCCTAGTTTCAGCTGTTTCTAAGGCTTACCTCTATTCCTGTTCTTGTGCAATTTAAGACTTTTCCTGAAATTCTACAAGTCAACAAATTTCTACTGTCTTAAGCTTGTCAAGCTAATATATTTCTTTTATGAACAAGATTATGTTAATATACAGTACTTAAGTAATACTCATCCATTCCCAAAAGAAAACCAGAAATGAAGTACTGAAATCCAACACTCCTTCCAGGTTTGAAAGAAAGAAAGAAAGAAAGAAAGAAAGAAAGAAAGAAAGAAAGAAAGAAAGAAAGAAAGTAAGTAAGTAAGTTAGTTAGTTGAACAAAAAATACAAACTTTTTCAACCTGAGAAAGGATATCTAGGAAAATGCCATAGTCAACATTCTACTCAATGGTGAAAGACTAAACACATTCCTCCTAATACCGAGAGGAGGACAAAGACATATGCTCTTGCCACTTTTTATTCATCACAGATCCTCAAAAAGATAATAAGGAAGGAAAGAAAAATGAAAGGCAACTAGAAAGAAGAGGAAGAAGAAAAATAAAAATATATCAAAACCTGTGGATGGAGGACAACAAGAAATTAAAGTCTCAGTGGCCAGATTTACAACTTCCCCCTAAGGAAAAAGTGGAAGCCTGAAATTATCGGTACCAATCTTTTCAGATTTCCCACACAGATAATCCATTATCTCATTGGGGTGGGCCATCCTCTCCTACCCACTAAGACTACTGAGACTAAGACTGCCACTATCCACCAAGGTTAATGTCATCCATACACCCTTACCACTACTGGACTGATATTGGCCAAGCAGCAAGGCTTGTAATCTTATTATTGATTATAATTTGGCCAGTGCTATACCCAGCCCTTATGACTTCGCTCTATAAAACCTTGTCAGAAGCCAGGCATGGTGCTACACGCCAGTTACCCCAACACTACAGAAGCTAAAGCAGGAGGCTAGTCACAAGTTTGAAGCTGGCCTCAACTACATAGTGAGACCTTGTCTCAAAAACAAAAACCAAAATAAATAGATAAATAAATAAATAATAAAATACATTCTCAGAGAAGTGGGCTCATTGGAAACCCACCCCTCCAGGACCCCTCCTCCTGTCTCTCGAGAGCTACTCCAATCCCTCATTCCTATTCCCCACTCCCATTTCCCACTAAATTTTCCACTCTTAACCTCCATTATTCTTTAGAACACATTCTCTACTTTGGGGAATGTGAACATGCAGTATCTGACATCAAGCTGGTTGAGAGTTACATTTCCCCCTGTATCAAAAGAATGCTACTGATTAAGTGAAAAGATGATTCACAACTGGAGTAAAGTTTTACAAATTGCTTATCCAGTTAGTATACGTAATACTAGTCAAATATCCAGAATATGTAAGGAACTCTTACTTACAATTCAACATTTAAAGAACCTAATTAAAAACACAAAGGATTTGAACAGACATTTCTCCAAAGAAAATATACAAACAACCATCCAAAGAGCACTTAGAAAGATGTTTCTATCATTAAACATTTGGAAAATACATTTCAAAATCTCAATATACCACCTCACACCCAGTACAATGGCTACTAAAAAAACAAAACACGGCCGAGGATTTAGCTCAGCAGCATAAATGCCTGCCTTGCAAACACCAAGATCGTGAGTTCCATCCCCGGTACAAACAAAACAAAACACAAAACAAGTATTAGAAGAAATCGGGCCCTTGTTGACATGATGGTGCATGCCCATAATCCCAGTACTTATCAGGCTGTGGGGGAGGATGCCTTGAGTCAAGGCCAACTTGAGTCACACAGCAAGACCCTGTCTCAAAAAAAAAAAAAAGAAAAGAAAGAAAGAGGAAAATAAAGGAAGGGAGGAAACAGACCCTTCATATACTGCTAGGAGAATATAAAAGCAGTGACCTCTGCGGAAACAGTCTGGAGGTTCCTCAAACAGACACAGAATTACCATATCATTCAAATTCCATTCCTAGGGGATATATCAAAGAGAAGTGAAAACATAAAGCTGCCCAAAACTTATATACAAATATTCACAGAGTATTACTTCTAATAACCCAAAAGCGAAAATAACACAAATGCCCATTACAAAAAAAATGTGGGTGGAACGCACTGGCTCACGCCTGTATTCTTAATATTCAAGTGTGGGGCCAGGAGTACATCTCTCCTCGGGTTCAAGACCAGCCCAAACACAGTGAGAACCTGTCTTAAAAACAGAACAGAACAGAACAGCGGTGTGACCATACACTGAAGTGGTGCATACCTGTAACTCCAGCATACTTGAAGGCTGAGGCAAAGGTTACAAGTTCAACCCCCACCTGGGCAATTTACCAAGACAATGACTAGAAATTTTTAAAAAATTTGTGAACGCTGGGGATGCAGTATGAAGACCCTGGGTTCAATCCCCAGTTTGTGAGTGTGTATATGGGAGACAAAGTATTACTACATGCATTAAGTGTGAACAATCTATGAAAACACACTAAATTAAAGACACCAGACATAAAAGGTCACATGTTATATGGTTCCACTTATACATGAAATGTCTATGACAGGCAAATCCACAGAGATAGAAAACAAGTATTAGTGACTGGGTAGAGGGTAACTGAAAAGGGATTGGAGATGTGACTGCTAAGGGATCTCGGATTTTGTTCTGCAGGAAGTAAAAATGTTCTGGAATTAAACAGTGCTAATAACTAAATAGCTGTGTCAACCTCTGGAATTGTAAAAAACACTGAATTGGACACTTTCAAAGAAAGAATTGTGGTGAGAGTATGGTGAGGTAAGCCTGTGATCCCAGCACTCTGGGAGGTTGAGGCATAAAAAATAAGGCTGGGAATCCAGCTCAAGCAAGAAATTCCTAGGATTGCCAAGCGTGGTGGCACACATATGGGCTCCATAGTGAACTCTAGCCTGAACTGCACAGTGAGACCCTGTCTCAAAAATAATTAAGTAAGTAAACTCACAAACAAAAATCTCCAGGATAGGGTCAAGATTCAAGTCCTGATTTAAAAAAAAACATAAGCAACCCCAATGTTTCAGAGGACAGGCTAAGTTGACAGCAACCAAGGTACAGAAGCAAGTAAATACTGGGATTGTCTTGTTGATTTTGCAGGCCTGGGGCCAGTGGTCTGAGCTCTCTTGGAAGGATGATAGTATTCATTATAGCAAATATGGGAGATTTCCTTCTATCTTGTCTTTGAAATCCAATATTGTTCTCACTGTTTTGCTTTGTTCTGATTGTTTTGCTTTAGGCTTGATTTTGCTATATCTGATGGAATGGACAACTACTGTGAAGGTAACAAGATATACAATGGTAGCTATTGTTGTTTTCCTAGTATCCTGCTTTGAAGCTCTGTACCTATCATGCTGCTTTGTTTTGATTGGCTTTGTTCTATTTTGTTTTGCTGGATTTTACTATCTTTTAAATTAAAAAAAAAAACTTTCCAGAACAGGAGGTGGGAGTACGGTGTTGGGAGTGGAAATGGGATGGACCTGTAATCTCAGCTACTGGGAAGGACCACAAGTTTGCAGCCAGCCTGGACAATTTAGTGAGACCTGAAAATAAATTTTTTAAAGTGAGGGAGGAAGCGGGGATGTAGCTCAGTAGTAGAGTGGTTCCTAACAAAAGGTTTAAGCCTTAGAAGTACTCAACAAAAAAAGGAAGAATAAATTTTACAGTATAATAAATTACACCTGATCTAAAAAGTAGGAAAAAGACTCTAAATAAACAAATCATAATTTCAAAGATAATATACTAAACCTCATATTTTCCCTTACCAAAAAAAAATCCAAACTCTCACCTGAAATCTATTTATTCTCGTTTTTTATATATAGTAATTTGTATAAATCAGGCTTATATAACTCTGTTGTATAGGTTGAAAGTTCACAGAGGATCAAAAGGTTAATATTTAGGGGAAATTGCATTGATATAGCAACAAGCATACTGACAGTGAAGTTTAAATAGAAGCAAAAGAACTGGTTAGTACAGCCTGAAGTCATTTGGTATGGACAAACTATACACATATATTTTAGTATGTTATATATTTACAAATACATATATAGAGCAAGATCAATCTATAAACCTTATCACAGATACACAATTTCTTACAATAACCTATGTTTATCACTTTCATCATGCCAATCACTTTTCTAAGTACTGAACATTTTAGCTACTCATTTAATAAAATCTGACAATCCTACAAGTATTACTGTCACCTCATTGTACAGATGAGGAAATGAAAATCACACAGTCCACCTTCCAACTTGGCAGCTGGCTTCACAATCCATCTGCTTAACCAATATACTAGACTGCCTCTCTGTGATGAGCCATCAGTCATAAAAAAAGAAAATGCAGGACGATCTAAACATGATACTCAGCCTGGGGATCGGAGCAAGATCCCTCTCAAAAGTTCTTATAAAACTGTTCTATCGAGGCTTGCAGTTAGCAACCAGGAAAAGAATTTCTCAAAGCTAGCAAGGCACCATGAGAAATCAGGTGCTAGATGAGACAAAGAATAACAACTTATGGTTAACTGGAGTCAATAAACAAGCAGGAGATACCACAAATTTTGAAAATTGCACACATCATGACACAAAACGTTCCTAATACAGAAAAAAAATTGACATACAGATAAATGAGGCATATAGAACTCCAATTAGCTATGATAAAAAAAAAATCTACAGCCAAACATATCATAGTCAAGATTCCACAAATTCAACACAAAAACAGAATCCTAAAAGCTGCTGTTAGAGAAAAGAAACAAATCACCTATAAAGGAAAGCCCATCAGAATCAGAACTGACTTCTCAGCATAAACTCTCAAGTCAAGGAGAGCTTAGAGTGAAGTACTTCAAGTTCTAAAAGAAAACAACTTTCAATCCAGATTGATGTATCCCACAAAACTATCTTTCAAAATTGATGGAGAAATGAGATACTTACATGACAAAGAACACCTGAGAAAATTTATGACCACCAAATGAGCACTCCAAAATGTTCTGAAGGACATTCTAGAAAGAGATAATAAGGATTATAGCTCCACGAACTCCAACAGAAAGAAACCTTCAGGGAAGACAAACAATTGCAGGGAGGAGGATCCAACAACAAAATTACATGAGAAGGGTAAGTCAATATATATCAGTTATAACCAACCATCAATGTTAATGGTCTCAATTCACCAATCAAAAGACACAGACTCCCAGAATGGATCAAGAAGCAAGATCTAACAATATGCTGCATATAAGAAACACATTTAATTCAAAAAGAAATTCATAAATTGAAAGTCCAAGGATAAAAAACAATATTCCATGCAATAGGAACCCAGAAAAAAGCAGAGGTAGCTATTCTATTTGCAGACAAAGTGAATTTCTATCCAAGAGTGATTAACAGAGATAAAGAAGGTCACTACATCCTCATAGAGGGAACAATCCAAGAGGAAGAGATAACAATGATAAATATATATGCAACAAATACCAGTGTACCCAACTATATATAAAACAATTACTGATGGACATGAAAAATGAAATAAGCCCTAATGTAATTCTATTGGGAGACCTCAATACCCCACTGTCACAAAAAGATCAACTAGACAAAAAAAATCAATAATGAAATAGTAGAAATAAATCAAACTTTTAACAAATGGACTTAGTAGATGTCTCTAGAGAGTTCCACCCCACAACATCAGAATACACTTTCTGCACAAGGGACATTCTCCAACACAGACCATATACTGGCTCATAGAACATGCTTAATAAATGCAAAGGAATTGAAATTATCCCATGCATAATATCAGATCACAGTGCAATGAAATTGGAAACCCATGACAAAAAAAAAATCACAAGAACTTCATTAACACATGGAAATTAAATAACACCCTACTGTACAACCAATGGGTCATAGATGAAATTAAAGAAGTTAGACACTTTTTATAGATGAATGATAACAATACAACATACTGGAACTTGTGGGACACAATGAAAGCAGTCTTTAGAGAAAAATTTATAGCAGTAAATATCCATAACAGGAAACCAGAGCAAATGCACACAAAAAATTTCATGTTGAACCTCAAATTTCTAGAAAAAGAAGAACAGGCTAAGCCAAAAGCTCATACAAGGAAAGGAAATTACAAAGATCAGAGCAGAAATTAACACCCTGGAGACTAAAAAACAATATAAAGAATCAATGAATCAAAGAGTTGGTTCTTTGAAAGATTAAATAAAATTGACAAACTCTTAGCCAACCTTATCAGAAAAAGGAAAGACTCAAATCCAATTAATTAGGAATGAAAAGAGTGAAATCACAACAGACCCTGCAGAAATTCAGAAAATCATCTATATGTACTTTGAGAACTTGTATTCTAGTAAAATAGGAAATACAGAAGAAATGGACAGATTCCTAGATACAAGTGAATTACCAAAGCTGGGTCAAGAAGATATAAAAATCCTACATAAACCAATGTCAATCAATGAAATCAAAGATGTAATTAAAAACCTACCAACAAAGAAAGCCCAGGCCCTAACAGATTCACTGCTGAATTCTACAAGAAATTCAGAGAGGACATACCACCACTACTTCTCAAACTCTTTAATGAAACTGAAAGAGAAGCAATGCTCCCAAATTCATTCCTGGAAGCAAGCACTACTCTGATACCAAAACCAGAGAGGGACCCAACTAAGAAAGAGAATTACAGGGCAATCTTCCTAATGAACACTGATGCACAAATCCTCAATAAGATACTGGCAAACAGACTGCAAATCATCAAGAAGGTTGTACACTATGATCAAGTGCAATTCATCCCAGGGAAAAAGAGATGTTTCAACACATGTAAAACCATAAATGTATTATACCATATTAACAGAACCAAGGACAAAAATCATATCATCATCTCAATAGATGCAGAAAAAGCTTTTGATAAAGTCGAATGTCCATTCATGATAAAAATCCTACAGAAAACTGGAAGATTCTTTATCTCAATCTGATAAAAGCCATCTATGATGAGCCAACTGCTAACATCATACTAAATGAGCAAAAACTGAAAGCTATCACTTTAAAATCAGGAAAAAGACAAGGACATCCACTGTCTCCACTCTTAATCAATATAGTCCTGGAAACTTTAGCTGAAGCCAATAGATGAAAAAGAGGTAAAGGAATAAAGATGAGAAAGGATAGAGCTGGGCGCACTCCTGTAATCCCAGCACTCGGGAGGCTGAGGCAGGCAGATCATTGCAAGTTTGAGAACAGCCTGGGCTACAAAGTGAGCCCAAGTTTAGCCTGAACTGCATAGTGAGACCCTGTCTCAAAAAGACAAAAAAAAAAAAAAAAAAGGTAAGAAAGGAAGAAGTTAAACTATCGTTATTTGTAGATGACATGATATTCTACTTAGAAGACCCCAAAAAATCTGCCAAAAAACTACTAGATTTAATAAGCAAATTCAGTAATGTAGCTGGATACAAAGTCAACACTCAAAAATCAATAACCTTCTGTACACAAGTAACAAACTCACTAAGAGAGAAACCAGGGAAATAACACCTTTTACAACACCATCCAAAAAATGAAATACCAAGCCAGAGATTTAGCTCAGTAGCGTAAGTCCCTGCCTGGCAAATGCAAGATCATGAGTTCAATCTCCAGGAAAAAAAAAAAAAAAAAAAAAACAGAAACACCCATGAATCAATCTACAAAGAATGCAAAACGCCTCTATATTGAAAACTACACTACTCTAAAAAAGGAGAGTGGCTGGGGATTTAGCTCAGTGGCTTAAGCGCCAGCCTGGCAAGCACAAGGTCCTGAGTTCAATCCCCAGTACCAAAAAAATAAAAAATAAAAAGGAGATTGAAGAGGATATTAGAAAATGGAGAGATATCTCGTGCTTTTGGATAGGAAGAACCAGTACTTCCAAAACTATTATACAGATTCAATGTAATTCCAATCAAAATTCCGATGGCATACCTCACAGAATTAGAGAAAACAATTCTAAAATTCATCTGGAACAAAAAGAGAGCCAGAATGGCAAAGGCAATCCTGGGCAACAAAGACAAGACCAGGGTGTCACATTCCCTGACTTGAAATTATATTCTAAAGCTACTGTGATAAAAACAGTGTGGTACTTGGGGGGGGGGGGAGACACCACAGACCCTAAGATCAGTGGAACAGGTTAGAAGATGCAGAAACAACCCCAGACCCACTAAACCATCTTATCTTTGACAAAGGTGCCAAACACATTCACTGGAAGAAACAGTCTGTTTAAACAATGGTACTGGAAAAACTGGCTCTACACATGCCAAAGATTAAAACCAGACCCATATCTCTTTCATCATGCACTAAGCTAAAATAAGAATGGATCAAAGATCTTAATATTAAAACAGAAACATCAAATCTGCTGGAAGACAGAGTAGGTAAAACTCTTGAAGACATAGGTGTAGGCAAAGACTTTATGAACAAAACCTCCAATGCACAGGAGCTGTAGCAAAGAATCCACAACTGGGATCTCACCCTACTGAAAAGCTTTTGCACAGCAGGAGAAACCACCAACAGAGTGAAGAGACAACCCACAGTGTGGGAGAAAATATTTGCCAGCTGTACCTCAAACAAAGGATTACTATCAAGAACATAGGAAGAATTCAAAAAAAATCAGTCATTCCAGATTTAAAGACTCAATCCAAAATTGGGCATCTGAGATAAATACACACTTCTCAGATGAAGAAATACAAACAGCAAATAAGTACATGAAAAAAAAGTCCAACATCACTGGTAATTTGAGAAATGTAAATTAAAACAACACTAAGATTCTACCTCAACCCAGAAAGAATGGCTATTATCAAAAAATCAACCAATAACAAACGCTGGAGGGGCTGTGAGGAAAAAGTAACCCTTCTCCATTGTCTGTGGGAATGTGGACTGGAGCAATTACTCTGGAAATTGGAGATTCATCAAAAAATAAGGATTGGAGGTTCCATTTGACCCATATATTCCCTTTCTGGGTATCTTCCCAAAACATCATACCACAGCGATATATGTGCACTCATGTTTATAGAAGCACAATTTGTAATAGATCCTGGAAACAACCCAAATGCTCATCCATTGAGGAATGGATAAAAAAAGATGTGGTATTTTTCTATAATGGAGTACTACTCAGTCATAAAGAATGATAAACTGGACACTTTTATAGCTAAATGGATGCAACTTGAGATCACACTCATTAGTGAAATAAGACACACATATGTAAATATCATATTGTCTCACTAGTGTGAGAAGCTGAAAGTAGCATATGTATATGTGTGTGTGTATATGTGTGTGTGTGTATGTATGTATGTGTATGTGTGTGTGTATATAAATAGTTAACATAGTTATGCTACTGATTTCTCTGAGTTCAATGAACAGTAAGATTTGTGCTGGTATTGCTCGCACAATTGAATGCAGATGTCTTGTGCTCTGGGTAAGTGATTTGGAGATGACAATGTGCAATGTATGTACCACTGTTGCCTCCCCCATTGACATGTTTTGAAATTTTGTTTTAGTTTTTTTTTCTTCCTTGAAATAAAATAGATTTGGTGGGGGGGGACCTGTTCTATGGGTAAGAGAGAGGGAAGAAAAACAAGTTATATCATGTACAGGAATAAATCCTCTATGAATGTGATCACTATGTGTATCTAAAATGTACCAATAAAATTTAATGTAAAATAAACAAATAAATCTGTTGCCAGCCTATCAATCATCTAGAAGAAATCTGGAGATTGAAGGCTAGCCCTTTCGAATCTGACTCCAACCTGTATTTCCACTTATCCATCTCCTGCAATGCTAACCCAAACCAAACTTCCAAAGTTCCCTGCACAACAGAGCCTGCATTTCATGTCACTGTGTTAAAGGCCATTCCTTGAATTCTCTGCTTAGAAAATTCCGACTTACCCTTCAAAATCTAGTTCCCCAATGCCGCCTTCTCTGATTCCACCGCACCAAACCGTGTTCTCACATTTTGTACATACCTCTACGAAAGCTTTGCTGTATTGAATCATGCTTCAGTATGCAACTCTCCTTCACCTTCCAGTTTTCAAAAACTCTGCAATATGTCAATCCACTCCCCTCAAGGAGGAGAAATACAGTACAAAACAATAGTTACAATTACAGTCAAGATTGCTTTTCTTTTTTCTTCTTCCATTTTTCTGTTTTCCTTTTCTGCAATACTGGGATCAAATCCAAGGTCTCACACATGCTTGGGAAGCATACTCCCAATTGAGCCATACTCCCAGTTATCAAGACACCATTTTAAGAAAAGCCATAAAACTTTTAAATTTCATAGAAATAAAGCTGATCTGCATATAAACCAGAAATCACAAAGGTTCCTACAGATTAAATTTAGTCACCAGGAATACTTTCAAGAAAAGACTGATATTACCAACTTTAAACCTGAAGAATTTGTTTCAGTAAAGACAGTACCAGTAATAACATAGGAAAAACATTTTTGAGAGAATTTTAAATTAAGATAAAGGTTGACAACAGGTATGGTGGCACACACTTGTAATTCCAGCACTCGGGAGGCTGAGGAAGGAAAGATGACTGCTGTGCCTTAAAGGTCAGCCTGGGCTACAAAGTGAGTTCAAGGCCAACCTGAATTACATAGTGAGGCACCTGAATTACACCGTGAGACCCTGTCTCAAAAAGAGAAAAAAAAAAAAAAAAAAAAAGGCAAAGGTTGCCACCAGGCACACACCTGTAATCCCAGCACTCCAGGGAGACTGAGGCAGGAGGATCACCATCAGGCCAGCCTGGGCTACAGAAACAAGCTCAAAGCCAGCCTCACCTACATAGTGTTACCCTGCCAAAATCTAAACCAACAGAGTCAAAGGAATAACAGATTACAAGGATACCATTTAGCACGTTATCACTTGAGTTGTACATAATAACCTAATGCCACCTAATTCAAGTAGCTCCTCAAGACCAAATTACTCACTAAGAAATCCTAGTGGAATCTATATATAATTATTGGTCCTGCGTGAGTATTTATCTCCAACTAGAAAATAAAAATATAATCACATCCATGTCACTGTATTAAAGGCTGTTCCTTATTTTTCTCCAGTATGTAATTTATAGCAATCAAGTTAATACCATATAAAATAGCCCAGTTTTTATTATTTGGTTGATATAAAAAAAAAAATATGTGATCCCTCAAATGTTTACTGAATTATTTGCATTGCTTCTGCTTACTCTAGTTGAAAAATTACTCTTGCCTATTAAGGAAATGTCATTTTGCTTTGCTTACAAAACAAAAACAATAGTCGAGCAAAGCATGGTGCCACACACCTGCAATCCATGCACTTGGGGGGCTGAGATGGGGTAGGCGGTGCCGGGGTGTATCTTAACATGGAGCCCAACCTGAGTGATTTAGCAAGACCCTGTCTCAAAACAACAACAACCAGGAGGAAAAAAAGAACCAAAAACAAAATACTGGGGACATGGCAGCTTGTGAAGTCCCTGGTTCCAATCCCTAATAACCGCCCCCCCTCCGCTGCTGGTTATCTAAACTACCAGGCTTTTTCCCTATTATCCCATATTTGTTTATAATTTACTTAAGCTGCAAAGAAGCTTCCGATAAATATGACCTATTTTTACCCCCAATCTCAGTTTACCCTTAACTGTCTTTTTTTCAAACTCTCAACATCTTTCATACGCCAAAGGTTCTACTGCCTGGAACCTCTTCCACCCAGTGGTACTGACAGTTGAACCCAGGGCTCCATAGTGAACTATATTCCAGCCCTTTTTATATATTTTATTTTGAGGCAGGATTTCCCTAAATTGCTGAGTTGCCCAGATTGTGCTCAAACTTGGTGATCCTCCTGTTTCAGCCTTCCAGAACACTGGGATTACAGGGGTGTACCATTGCACCCATCTTGACTACAATCATTTTCATGGCTGACTGGTTTTTCAAAGGTAAATGAATGTATCAACCTAAGGATGGTTTAACATGCTCCTAGGTAACTTTTTATATAAATCACACCTTTAAACCAAATCTCAACTTTCCATTCTTGCTAACATAAAATTCAATATAGGCTGGGTGTGGTGGCACACAGCTGTAATCCCAGCACTTGGTAGGCTGAGGCAGGAGGATTACCATGAGTTCAAGGCCAGCCTGAGCTATGTAGCAAGACCCTGTCTTGAAAAATACAAAGCAAACAAACAAACAAACGAACAAAAATCCAACCCAATTGTTTCTATGTACTACTCATTCAGTCACAGACCTGAATTAATATTTGTGTAGTATTTCTCCATTACCTAGGCTGAGAATTCTCTTCATACATTCTTTCTTTTCCCTCCTTGAAAAGGCTTATGGTCTGTTTAGTTTTCTTCATCAAATTTTCCATAAACACCCTAAAATACTCATTTTCTCCAAGTGTCTCCATCTTCCCCTCATATCTTGACAAGATAGTACGAAGATGCTGGTAGGTGTCAGGCAGCAGGTCTAAAATATAAGGCGGACTATTCTTCAGCGCCAGCTTTGGATTCTGACACAATCGCACCACCTGCAGCAACAAATGGAAAAGAAGGTATATTATTTGGAGGATCTTAAGGACAATCTCCTCTTTAAACTTAAAAAAAAAGTTATGAAATTATTCTGCAGAAATAGAAGAATACATGAGAATACAAGAAACAATCCATAACCCACAGCCCACAAATGATCACTACGTGTTCAGTGGTCCCATAGAAAAGGTTCTTGCAACATTCTGAAAGGCTGGGAGTATAGCTGAGTGACTAAGCACTTGCCTACACAGGAGACACAGGTTCAAGCCCCAGCAGGAAGGGGAGGGATGAAAATAGCAACAAAGCTTCATAAAAGACAGTAGTGTAGACACTCAAAAGGCTAAAAACTAATAGCGCAGACAGGGGTCCCCACAGACATCTGAAATATACTAGATGAAATGAAATATGGCAAGATACTTTCATACATGGCTGACTTCACAATAAAGAAAATTCCCAGGCACAGAAATAAAGTAGATGGCTGCCTTTGAAGTTAAATCTGTTATCTAAGGGTTTGTGGTTTTAACAATCACTATGCCAGAGAGAGATTTCCAAGAAGACATCAGAGCAGTAAGCAACAAATCAACCTCTGTATTCCCTTGTATTCCAAATTTTGGAATACAGACCCTGGAAAATAACAACTTGGGGAAGGGAGGAAGGAGAGAGGTGGAACCCTGGGACCCAGGAAAGAGCTAAGGGAAAATTAGATCCTACAGAGAAACCAGAGAAACAGACCACACACAGCAAAAGAAAGGGGACAACCTGCACTTTCTCCCTGGCTAGCGGCGTGAGAAGGGAAGATGGAATCCAAAGACACAGTAACAGCCAGCAACTCCAGAGGGCCTTGGGGAGAAACGGGAGTGCTCGCTGCGCGCTACACAGCTACAACACAGCTACAACAGCAGGTGAGCGACCCCAGTCCAAGCAACCATGGTGCGATCTTAGGGAGGGGCCAACTGTGCCGGGACTCAGAGCAGCCACAGGTCAGCTTTATCTCAGGACTCCCTGTGTTAAACTGACACCAGTGAGTGGGTGAGGGACAATCGAGGGAGATGCCCATGGCCAGGGAGACGCAGGCCGGCCCACAAGAGACTGAGTGTTATAAACTAAACAACTCAAATCCCAGCCCCATGACCAGACGTCAGGTGCAACCTCAACTTCCATGGATTTTGAAAGTTCCAGAACACGACGTCCCAGTGCTACGACCATCTGCGCTGCTGCTATCACTGAGCACAGATCTGGGCTCTGACCGCCTCCTTTGTCTACAGCAGAGTCAGGGCTTGAACTAGACACTGCCACCCAACTATAGACCCCAGAAGAAAACCAGTCTTAAAATCACAGAGAAACTTTCTCTCTCTCTCTCTCTCTCTCTCTCTCTCTCTCTCTCTCTCTCTCTCTCTCTCTCTCTCTGCCTCCCTCCCTCCCTCCCTCCCTGCCTCATTTCTCTGTGAGAAGGAACACTTCATAGTTTTATTTTGTTTTGTTCTGTGTTTTTTCTTTTTTTCCCCTCTCCCTCCTGTCTTCTTCACCAGTCTCCTTAAGCTTAGGTAATCTTCCTCTGTGCTTCAGCCTTGCTTTCAACCTCTTTTGCTTCTATTATTTTTTGTTTTGTTTTGTTGTTGTTTTTTTGAGACAGGGTCTCACTATGCAGTTCAGGCCGGTCTCAAACTTGCAACGATCCTCCTGTCTCTGCCTCCCAAGCGCTGGGATTATAGGAGTGCGCCACCACACTCAACTCTGCTTTTATTTTTTTCTACGTTTTTCTTCTCTTTTAATTTTCTCATGGTTAAAATTACTCTACTGAATGGAATTTTCTGATTTTGTTATATAATAACTATAAATCTTGTACTTACAGCTAAAAGTAGCAAATTACTAGCTTTCATAGCTTGTCATTTTCCAATCTATGTTTGATGCTATTGTTATTGCTGACTGTACTACTTCAGCCAAGGTGACATAGCTGCTGTGATCAATTGATCTTCTTTGTATGCCAAAACAATAGTACAATTCTATAGTCGAGTACCAAAGAACTGAATGCTAGGCCAAACAGGGTGCAACCCTTCACCCTTAACAAATAGCAGAGACAGATGCTGGGGCAGACTCAAAGGCCAAGAGCTAGCTCTGCCTACAAGACATCTCTGTAAAGGAATGTAGAGCTAGGTCACAATGCTAGTAATAAAGCTACCTACCACAAGCAATTTGTAAGCATCAATGCAGAAAAAAAAATTTTAAAGTGAGAAAACAAGGAAGCAAGATGCAACCCCAGACCTCCAGCTCATCCATGGCAAATCCAGGGGGCATTGAGACAGAAGAAATCAAAAGCCACCCAGCTGAACTTTCAGCAGCAGATGAAAGACTCTCTAGAAAAAAACAAAACAAATAATTTCACAGACAAAAGAGATGATGACCATAATGAAGGGCATGGTTATGAATCTAGAGCAGATACAGATTTTAAAAACAAAAAAATAAGCCTGGCATGGTGGCTCATGCCTGTAATCCCAGCACTCGGAAGGCTGAGGCAGGAGGATCATTGTGAGTTCGAGACCAGCCTGGGCTACAAAGTGAGCTCAAGGCCTGCCTGAACTGCACAGAGACACTGTCTCAAAAAAAAAAAAGAGGTCCTTAGTAAACTGATTAAAATCATGAGTGCCCAACACAGGAAAGAACTGCATTTCATAAAACAGACTCAAACAGATATCCAGGAAACTAAAAATTCTGTAGGAAGTATACACAGCAGAATCAATCAATGTGTGAAGATAGAATACCAGACCTAGAAGACAGGGTTGTGGTTAGTCAATCAGCAAACGAAAAATTTCTTCTTAAGAATACCAGGGAAGGGGCTGGATTTAGCTCAGCTGCATAAGCGCCTGCTTTGTAAGCCTGCAGTTGTGAGTTCAATCCCTAGTACCAAAATAAAAATACCAAGGGACCATAAAAAATCAATCCCACAGCTAATACATGACGCAAAGAATAACATAAAATTAGCTGGGGGGGATCAATGAAAAACCAGAAGATAGCACAAAGGACATTAGTAAAAAAAAAAACAAAAAACCTGTTCACAGAAGTAAATAGCAAGATAATAATAATTTAAAAATTTTAAAGAGAAACAATAGCAGAAGGGCCAGGAATATAGCTCAGCAACACAAGCACCTGCCTGACAAGCAAGAAGTCATGAGTTCAATCCCTGGTACCAAAAAAAAAAAAGGCATAGTAGAAAACTTCCCAAGCATCAACAATTTCATGTACAGATGAGTAAGGCACACAGAACTCCAACTAGCCTTGAGCAGAAAAAAAAAAACAAAAAACAATATAGGTATATAGTAGTCAAGATTCCAGAAATTCAACACAAGAACAGAATATTAAAAGCTGTTAAGAGAAAAGAAACAAATTACCAATATAGGAAAACCCATCAGATTCACAACAGACTTTTCAACCTAAACCATTAAGTCAAGGAGAGGTTGAAGTATTTCAAGTTCTAAAAGAAAATAACCTTCAACCCAGATTGATGAACCCAAAAAGAGAAGTGAGGCACTTCCATGATTTAAAAAAAAAATGAAGAAATTCATGACCACCAAACCAGCACTTTTTGAAGGATATTCTAGAAAAAGACAATGAAGACAACAATTCCAAGAATTCCAGTAGAGCCGGGGATTTAGCTCAGCAGCATAAGCGCTTGCCTTGCAAGCATGAGTTCGATTCCAGGTACCAAAAAAAAAAAAAAAAAAGCCAGTAAAATGGATCCACCAGGCAAGGCAAGCAATTAAATAAAAGCAAAAAGAAAGCAATCGAAACAGAAAAGTAATATGTTGACAAGGACAAGTCAATACCTTTCAGTTATACCCATCAACAAACGTCATCAACTGAATGAATGAATTCAATTCACCAATTAAAGGAAACAGATTAGAGGAATGGATTAAGAAACAAGATCCAATCATATGCTGCACACGAGAAACACATTTAACTCAAAAAGAAACTACTAACTGCAAGCCAAAGGATGGAAAACAACCCTTCATGGAATGAGAAACGGGAAAAAATCAGGGGTAGTCATTCTATTTGCAGACAAAGTGAGTTTCAAGCTAACACTGATCAGAAGAGACAAGAGGGTCGGGCCAGGGATTTAGCTCAGTGGCATAAGCGCCTGCCTGCCAAGTGTGAGGTTAAGTTCAATCCCCAGTACCACAAAAAAAAAAAGAGAGAGAGACAAGGAGGTCATTACATACTTGTTAACACAATAATCCAAGAGGAAGAGATAACAATCATAAATATATATGCACCAAATATTGGCAATCCAACTACATAAAACAAACAATAACAGACATGAAAAATCAGATAAGTACCCATATAGTTACAATAGGGGACTTTAATACTCCACTGTTACAAATGGATCAAACAAACAAAAAAAAATCAAAGAAATATAGGAGCTAGGCCTGGGATTTAGCTCAGTGACATAAGCACCTGTCTGGTGAGCATGAGGTCATGAGTTTGATCCCTGGTGTAAAAAAAAAAAAAAAAAAAAAGAATTATCAGAGCTGAATCAAACCTTTGAACAAACAGACTTGGCAGATAGCTATAGATTATCCCACACAGCAACAACAGTATGAATATTCTTCTCAGCAGCACATGGGACTGTCTCTAAAATAGACCTCATACTGGGCTGGCAGTGATGCTGCATGCCTATAATCCAGTACTCAGGAGGCTGATACAGGAGGATCACCATGAATTTGGGGACAGCCTGGGCTACTTAGCAAGACCCTATCTCAGAACACACACACACACACACACACACACACACACACACACACACTGACTCACAGAACACACTTTAGTAAAGGCAAAGTAACCAAAATTATTCCATGCATATTACCAGGTCATAGTGCAATTAAATTGAAAATCAATGGCAAAAGAGACCACAAAAACTATAGAAACACATGGAAATTAAATAACATCTTCGTGAACAACCAATGGGTCACAAATGAAATTAAACAAGCAATTAGATAGTTTCTACAATTAAGCACAATTGCCAATACAGCATACCGTAATTTATGAGATGCAATGAAAGCAGTCCTGCAAGGGAATTTTTTTTTTTTTTTGTCTTTTTGAGACAGGGTCTCGCTATGCAGTTCAGGCAGGCCTTGAGCTCACTTTGTAGCCCAGGCTGGTCTCAAACTCACAACGATCATCCTGCCTCAGCCTCCTGAGTGCTGGGATTACAGACATGAGTCACCACGCCCAGCCTGCAAGGGAAATTTATAGTGGTGAAGAGCAAATCAGAAAAACAAGCATAAAATTCATATGAAACTGAAGAAATGTAGAATAGCAAAATCAATTTGGGGCAACAAGAGCAAGGCAAGGAGCACCACAATGCTCTATTTGAGGTTACAATACAAAGCTACAGTGATAAAAACAGCATAGTATTGACCAAGAAAACAGACCCAACAATCAATGAAACAGAAACTACTCCCAAGCACACACACTCAGCTACCCTGCCTTTCACAAAAGAGCCAAACACCTTCACTAGAATAAAGACAGCCTCTTCAATAATGGTACTGGAAAAACGGGCTTTCCACATGCTGAACATTGAACCTAGACTCCTATCTCTTACCACACACTAAACTAAAATTGACATGGCTCAAAGATCTAAATATAAAAACAGAAACAACTTGCTCAAAGAATAGGTTAAACTCTTGAAGACACTGGTATAGCCAAAGACTTTATAAACAAAACCCCAATCACACAAGAAATATTACAAAAAGAACCAACAAGTAGAATCACATAAAATTAAAAAACTTTTGTACAGCAAAAGAAATTACCAACTAATCAAGGATATAGCTTAACAGCACAGTGTCTGCCTGGTAAGCTTTAGGTCCTGAGTTTGATTCCTGAAATCTACCCCCTCCCAAAAAAAATCCCAGCTGAGTGAAGAAACCACCTATAGAATGGGGAAAATTTTTACAAGCTATTCCTCAAAGAACTAGTATCTAGAGTATATAAAGAACTCAAAATCAGACACCCTCAAATTCAAAGACCCAATCCAAAGACAGGCACTTGAAATGAATAGACACGTCTCAGATGAAGAAGCACAACGGCAAATAAATATATGAAAAAATGCTCAACATTACTGGTCATTCAAGAAATGCAAATTAGAATATTGATATTCCATCTCATTCTAGAAATAATAACTACCATAAAGAAAGCAACCAGTAACAAATGCTGGCAAGCTGCAGGAGGAAAAAACAAGTGTGGGAGGAAAAAAAGAACCCTTCTCCATTAATAGTGGGAGTGTGTCAACTGATACAACCACTATATAAATCAGTATGAAGATTCTTCAAAAAAACTAAAACTAGAAGACCCAGGTATTCCCCCTTTAAGCATCTTCTTGAAAGAGTTAAAAACATGGTATCACAACCTGGTCATCTTGGGCAGTTAGCAAAATCCTGTCTCAAAATAAAAACAAAATAAAAGGGCTGGGGGTGCCGCTCAGTGCAAAGGTCCGAAATTTAGTATCTAGTACTGCAAAATAAGTAAAAAATTTCTTTTACCTATTTTCTTAGCAATGTTACGATGATGCATTTAATGTGGTTTTGTTTGTATTTTTTCCAGCCTGGTGCTTACGGAGGTTCTTCAATTTCATTTATTTATTTTTTGTTTTATTTATTCTTAATTTTTGACTTGATTTTCACTAACTTTGGAAGATTCTCAACCAACTTCTCATCAAATACTGCTTATCCACCATTTACTTTCCCCTCTTCTGGAAATTTAATTACCTAAAGTGCCTAAGACATTTTTACCATATTCTATGTCCCTACATTCTTCAGTATTCTCCATCCTTTTGTCTCTCAATGCCTCAGTATAAATTATTTTTCCTAACTTATCTTCTGCTTCACCAGTTCTCTCTTCAGCTGTATCTATGCTACTAATTCCATCTGACTCAATAATCAGTTCTTTTGTTTAGTTCTAGAATTTCTACTTTGTTCTCTTTCCTATTTCAAATCTGTTAAAATAATCACATCTTTAATTTTAACACATTAATCAAAGGCATATTTTAAGTCCATGACTGATAACAAATATTTGTATCTTCTGTGTCTATGTTTCTACTGTCAATTTTCCTTGGAGTTGTCAGTTGCACCTTGTCTTTTTACATTCCTAGTTATTTTTGTTTTGAGACAGGGTCTCACTATGTAATCTGGGCTGGCCTGGAACTCACTGTGATCCTTACTGCCTGAATCTCTCAAATGCTGGGATTACAGACACGCACTACCATACCCAGCTCTCCTCATTATCTTTGAATGATAGACATTTTATATAAAAATTATAGATGATCTTGGACTATGAATGCTGTTACTCAAAAAGGTTTTACTTTTTGTCTCTAGCAAGTGGCCATGCTAGGGATCCCAGGAATCTCATATTATTTTAAGCCAATCCAGTTGAGCTAATTGGAGGCTGGCCTTCCTCCCCTCCGTGACCCAGTCTACTTCTATTTCTTCCTATTCCCAGGCCCATTCATGTTTGCAGGCTTCAATTTCAATGTTTTTCCTCAACACAACTATTTTGAAAAAATTCATCTGGCCTCTTAGCTATCACTTCCAGAATCAAAGGTAAGACAGTCTCAAAACCAGCCTCACCTCTGAGGGCTTTATTCATCCTGCAGAATTCAACTTCAATCTTTCTCACAGCCATCCATGTCTTTTAGCTTTTTAGTTGTCCAGGGCATATTTGGTTTTAAACAACTTAACACTGATGGAAGTAGACATGTGACATTCTCCTACTTTTTTTTTAAATCAATAGCTGGGTGGGGTACTACTAAGTGCTAGGGCATTTGCCTATCATGGGCAAGGCCTTAGGTTCAATGTCCAGCACTGCAAACACAAAAAACAAAAGGTTTCTTCGGTCAGCAAAAATTCATTATAAACTCTTAAGTTTAAATGGTTCCATTCTATGCATATAGTGTAATTTAACTATCCTCACTTCTGTGCTTTAATACGTATGTTGTTTTCAAGTATTCACTATTTTACTATCCTTGTGATGGGTAGGCTTGGGCGATTTCATTTTTCTGTATCAGATTATTTCCTTAGAATAGATTCCTCAGAAGTAGAATTACTAGGTTCACCTAACACAACTACAAAATTTCCTTTTAGCTAAACTAGGGTTCTTCAAATGACACAGCAGTATGAAAACATAAAAACTGGATATTTTCGGTCTCTCTCTCCTCTCCCGCACCTCCAATTCTAGGGATTAAACCCAGGTGCACACAAGGTTGGCACTCTGGCACAGAACTTTCTTATTTTGAAAAATGGTGCTATTTAAGGGCTTAAACTTCCCATCCTCCTGTTTCTGCCTCCTAGAGTATGGAATTACAGGGGTGCACTATATGGTGTGCCCAGCTTGCACATCATTTCTTAGGCTCTTAAAAACAGCCCTATATAAGCCTAGGAAATAAAAACAAGCTGAATCCACAAAGTATCCAATACATGAATATTTTAACAGTATTTTAGGAAGCTGCTCATCCTATGAAGCGTCAAAGCCAAATGGGAACAGCTTAGCCAAGGAAAAAGGCTTCATCTTAAAAAACAACTGTATTCTAAATACAACAGAGTTAGGAATTCATATTAATAAAACATACAGACAACTCTCAACTGATAAGCATTTATCTCAAAACTTCATCTGTAAAGTCAGATGTTATATTTGTTTTTTTGTTTACATGGGTTTTTTTGTTTTGTTTTGTTCTTTTGTGGTATTTTTGTTTTGTGAGACAGGGTCTCACTATGCAATTCAGAATGGCCTTTAAATCACTTTGTAGACCAGGCTGGCCTTGAACTTGCAGTGATCTTCCTGCCTCAGCCTCCCAAGTGCTGGGATTACAGGTGTACCCAAGCCCAACTCAGATGTTGTATGTAAAGGGCTGCGGGGAGTTGAGCTCAGTGGTGTAGAATGCCTGCCTAGCCAGGCATCTGGTACATACCCACAGTCCTCACGCTCTGGGAAGGGGGTGGCAGGAGCACTACAAGTTCAAAGACCTGGGTCCTATTCTTAGCACCACAAAAAGAAAAAGAAAAACCAGATTTTTAATAAAAATATTTAAATAGTAGGCCTCCCTAGTTCAACTCATAGAAGATGGAATACTAACTTTGAGACTAGGAGATTAGAACAGAAATGAAGACAGGTTGAGAGAGAGAAACAGAGTTATTTTAAGGGGGAACTGTAACCAAGATGGATCTTTAGAAGTCTGAATTTTTCTTTTAGCACAAGTTGCTTTCTTGTGCCAAGAACGCAGAGGTCTACCCCTCCTGTCCTCAGCTCAAATGAATGGACAGAACATGCAGTTTAGGGGCTGTCTTCCTTCCCATGGTGAGACCAGCATGGGGTGGTTTAGTGGTTCACTGTGTCTCCTCTCCCTCTCTTCCTTACTGGAAAGCACCCCCACACACACACCTGACCACAGTGAGCTGGTGACCTGTGGCAGGAAGGGCCCTTCTGCTCCTAGGACCAAGGTTTGAACAAAGTCACCTTCCTCCTTCCCAAGCCTCCTGTTTTTTAACGAGCCACTAGTGATGCGGACCCGAGCTACAAGTAACACTATGGAGGCAGAAACTTAAAGGTTGTACCTGATACTTTGATCTCTCTTAACATAATATTGAACAAACATATGTTAGGTACTGGGATACAGGAGTGAGAGGAAAAGGTCACTCCCCTGAATCTGAGAATTATCTATCAATAAAAAAGAAAACCAACAGTAGTATCAGGTATCCTGCTGAGAATTAAAGGAGAGTAATATTTTAAAAACAGTAGCTGGCATGGTGATGCATGTCTGTAATCCCAGCACTTGAGAAGCGGAGAAAGGAAGATTTCTGCAAAGAGCAAGGCCAGCCTAGGCTACATAGTGAGTTTCAAGGCCAGCCTGAACTAATTATATAGTGAAACCCTGACTTAAAAAAAAAAAAAAAGGAATAAAAAACCTAGTAGATAGAAGCCAGGTGTGGTAGCACACACTTCTAATCCCAGCCTTCTGGGAGGCTGAGGTAGAAGATGTAAATTTCAAGCCAGCCATGACTAAGAAAGACACTGGTCTTCCAAAGTAAAGAACAAAGACAAAACAAAACAAAACAAAACACTTCCCCAGCAAAGTAGGAAGGAGTTGGATACAATCCCCAGTACAAGAAAGAAAAGAAAAGAAAAGAAAAGAAAAGAAAAGAAAAGAAAAGAAAAGAAAAGAAAAGAAAAGAAAAGAAAAGAAAAGAAAAAAGAAAA